>JAOEGS010022613.1:0-129317 GCA_025447755.1 Corythornis vintsioides | reverse complement strand
TGCTCAGGCAGGGGGGTTGGACTAGATGATCTTCTAGGTCCCTTCCAACCCCTAATATCTATGAATCTATGAATATGGAGCAGAATAATTATTTGTAACTATCTGTAACTATTAGTGCTGCTAACATTCCTTCAGTCATCCAGATGATACCACATAATTGTTTATGGAATCCCATAATTCAGTCATCCCAAGTCACACCTTCTCTATCACTACCTGAATTTTTTACATGTTTACCTTGAAAATTGTATAAACCCCTGCATAGATAATGGGTGGAAAAGACAAGGAGGGCTATTTTTGAGGAAGACTTTTTCTAATGACTGTTCCTGGCTGTAAGAAATACATGTTCTATTCTCAAAAAATGTAACACCACCTCATTATGATTCACAGACAGTAAATCCGATTAAAATGGATAAAACAACCTAAATCAAGCTCTTTTCACCTGAGGTTTGTGTATCATACAAAACCTCCTCATTTCCACTTCCTAATTCACCTGCATATGATTAATGACCTCACTTGGTATTTGTTTACCATAATTATTACTGGTGTGTTCTTGGCCACAAAAGCTTTGCTGCTTTTCCGTGACTTATTTACTTTTTTTCCAAAGAAGACAATGAAAGACAAGTAACAAACAGCGAATACAAACTTGGTGCAGATTCATGAAGTCTGGAAATTACAAGAGTGCATTTCCATTACTTCGCATCAGTTATTTGAGTATAACCCATAAACAAAGACTGAGCATTCATGACGTAGTAGCAAATTACACAAGGTGTTGGTTCACAAACATGCTAGTGAATCTCCATGTTCATAATTCAGGCAGCTTTACCAAGACCTGTTTGATATGAGAAGAGCTTCAGTTGTATATATTTTGATTTCTTCTCCTAAGAGATTTATGCCACATAAAGATTAAGGTTTCAGCTAACTGTACACATCCTTCTATGCTCAGGTCTCAAGAGAAATAAGTAATGACTATCCCTTCATTCTGAAAGTCTTTGGCATAGATTCAGCCTGCCAAGCCTAGGTTTGTGCCTCCAGTCTTCTGACCACATGGCTGCCTCATGAATCATTAGGCCAAACAATTTACTGAAATACCAGTTGTGGTCAGGGAAGTCCTGAAGAAACTAAAGGAACAGAGCTGAAGTGATTAGTATGATGTTGCAGAAGCAACAGAAGTCACTGGTTCTGTAGTCAGTATTGTCCCAATAGTAGACATCTCAGAACCCAATTACAGTGATCAAAAAATTTGAGAAAATAGATTTTCCATAGATTAGATTAACAATAACAACCTATCTTATTTGTTTCTTTCAGTCTTCTTTGGAATGTGGTATATAGTCTGCTTCCTAGGGTTATTAGAGCATTGCAAATTAATACACTTCCCATTCAGGTGGTCCTCACAATGCTCTTCATTTCTAATACTCCCTGTTATATGTGATACATGGGGTGTATCTATGTTGAATGCTAAATCCCGATTCAAGATGCAGTTACATACCATGTATCAGAAACCTTACCCATTATGTCCTTTTATAGGAGATCTATAAAACATCCATAACATTGCAAGGGCCAGATAAAGCCCAGAAGTCTTACAAGACTTGGTAAATAGTTTGGATGAAGGGGATGTGGGTGGTTGTTTTCTTCCAGCTGAGACCTACTATTCAAAAAGATGAAGTTATATCTCAATGTGCAGCTCAATACCACCGTGTATGTGCATTTGACTTTGAATTCCTTGTATATATTTGTATAAGTGTAGTGTGTGTAGGAGAGACAACTTCATGCTAAGTGACTTCAGATGTCTATGCCATCTTGCCCCTGCTGTAGAGTTATTTCTGCCACCTCATAAGGTCAGTTCAAAAGAACCATAGTTAGCACAGGCTAGACATGACAATCACTATGAGAAATATACTGTAGACATATGGTAAACCTAAGCCTTATTTTATTTTTAAATGTATATAATTCCCCTGCCTTCAGTAAATACAACTCCCTGTGCATAACAGGCTTCAATTTTTTGCAGCTTGTCAGATGATAAATTTGACAAGTGTGGGAGACTCTGCTGGTACCCTCACATCCAAACCAGCTTCAAATATGAAAATCAGAGCTGGCTTCAAACTTTATTTAGCTTCACTTATTCAGGTGTAACCCTTTCCTGGGTCCTCTGAAATTATGCATTACTCCAAATGAGGGACTGGGAAAAGGAGGGGAGATTAGGCCCAATTGTGATGTTCACTTTAACAATTCTTGATTATAACTTTTTTAGTTACATAGGAGACATTGTTACTTTTAAGACAAAAAAATAATAAATTTGACAGCTCTTGCTCACTCTGCTGCTCGCAGGAGGTTGCTAAGCAACCTTGGGATGCAGGAGAAGGAGGCTGCTGGAGTCAAGCACAGGAAGAAGAGTGAATCTGGCATTTCTCTGGATGCTGAGCAAGCCAAGCCACCACTGATGACAAGAATCCAACTGCATTAGGGATCTTGCTGCCCATGGGGGAAACACACTACTCTATACAGTCAGCAAATGTACACAGCTCCTTTGAAGATCCAGTGAGACAATTTGTCCTTCCAGCTAATGTAATTATGTACCTCTAATGGAAAAGCGCCTGGAGTGGTAGAAGCAATGAGATTTAATTCCCAGTTTAAGAGACTTCCTGATTAAGAGGGAAAGATAATTCTGTGAAGGCAGTGACTTTTTTGAAAGAGTGGGGAAGCTTTGAAGGAGGGGAATGTTATATTTTGCTTATTGTAATAGGGTAAAGTGAGCTTATTTGGAGGGTTTAAGTCTGAGATGCTGTGTGAGAGATGCCAAAAAAAAAAATATTACCTGCTACAGAGACAAATTTATCATTGAAGTAAGGGATAGAATGCTGAGAAAACCTTGTGTGTTTCAGGTCAATTAAACCTTAAATAGCAGCAGAGCTTGACCAGCTGCCTGGAATTTCTCCCTCCTTTGAATTAATTGATCCTTTTCCAGATATCCCTGTCCATTCCAAAGTCACCTGACCTCTCACAATTAGTGATGTATTAGGAAGAAGTGCCTTTATTTGCCACAGCCAACTATTCATCTCTGCTAAATTCCAGTACTTTCTCTCGGAGTAAAAAACAAAACAAAACAAAACAAAACAAAAACACAAAAAAAACCCCCAAAAACAAACAAACAAAAAAACCCACAAAAAAACAAAACCCAAAAGAAAACAAAACAAACCCCACCACTTTATCCTTGCAAGCTGAAGCAAATCTGAGACACAGCCAAAAGAAATGTAAACTCTATTTTCTCCTTAGCCTTTGCTACCTGATTTCCTGATCCTCCAGATCTGTCACTTAGGTTAACCTAATGCTACAGCTTTCTAAGATTTTTCTCAAATGTCATATCTGGTACCTGGGGAGTCTGCAGACACTTCATGTCTCTGCCATAGGTTTCTCTCTGATCTTGGCCAAGCCAGTTAACATCCCTGTGCTTCATTATCAAAGTAGGGTGCAAGGTCTTTTCCTCCAAGTTTAGATTAGTCCTTTCTCTGTCAGAGACCTCCTCTAGATGAGCCAAACAAAGAACTGCCTTTTTCACAGGCCAGAAGGAAGGTCTGATGCAATGGAACATTACCTCAGTCTAAAGCCCCTGGATGAAACTGTCATGAAACTGATAAAACTCACTGTAATAAAGGGGGAGGTAAAGAAGCCAAGCAAAAAGCAGATAATAGTTTTTTGAGGTATAAGAGCAGGAATAAAAGCTTACAGAGTCCTGCTTCACACAGCCTGACCACTGCTTCCACTGTGAGCAAGCAGAGTTTTTCACAAAAAAAAAATAAAAAAGAGTGGCTGGAAATCTTTCTGATGGAAAAGGACCTGGAGCTGCTGGTTGACAGCCAGCTGAATATGAGCCAGCAGTGTGGCTGGGTGGCCAAGAAGGCCAACAGCATCCTGGATTGTATCAAAATTAGTGACCAACAGGACTAGGGCAGTGATCATCCATACCAACAGCTTCCTTCTCTTTTCCTCTCCCTGTAATCTAGTACAGGTCTTCTTATCTTAAGCCAGGAGAATGGGCATGAAAAAATTGCACATGTTCAGTTCCAGGCAGAAAATAGATTTGTTTCTGTCCCCAAATTTGTATTTTCCACACTATCTGCATCATAACTGACCGCTTCTGGCATCAGATATGGCATAAATTTGTGCCAATGTTCTCAAAACCTCAAAAGAAAACTAATCCTTTAGGGATTTTTTCATCTTGCCTCTCTCCAGTCTGATAGCTTTCTTAGGGCCAAATGCATACATTTTCACACTTTAGCTTTCTTACCCATTTAAAAAAAGTTACATTTGTAAGCTCCCTTTCTAACCAGGAGCTTCTTTGTGCATCAAGTCCTCTACTGAGGTGGAATTGTCAGTATATTACAGATAAACTGTATCCTATATCTACTTAGAGAAACAAAAAACCCACAACAGTCCTCTTCTTAAAAACATCAGAAAGATAAGGATTGTCTGGTTTCAATTTACTATTGAAAACCAGATACTGCATTCTGACCCCATTTCCACTAATATATATGTCTCTCTCTATTTCTACTATCAAGGTTTCATCTATCCATTTCGTATACTATTACATATGAATCAGCACACAATCTACTGACTAATCTACTCCAGGAAATAGCCCAGAGACTCAGTAGCAGAACAAGTGCCAGGAGATGCCTTCTAGAGCAGACATAAAGCTACTCCGTGATACAGTAAAAGGCTATCTTTTTGATAAAGCTAGTAATGATTTTCTTTCAAAGCCAGTCCAGCAAGACACTACAAAAAGGCCAGGGTTTTTTTTAGAACATTTAAAGGATCAGATCTTCTGATATTAATCATAATAATTTTGGGACCTTCCATAAGGCCTGTTCTATGTGCCTGGTAGAGTGCAGGAAGCTCTTATTGACTGTGGTGAGAAATAACGAGCCTTTGTTAGACCATTTGAGAAATTGACACGTAAATAACTTATTCTATGTTTTTGTTGTTGTTGTCAAATAGATTTGGTGTTTCTCCACAGAGGTGACAGGTAATACAAAGTATATGCCATAAACATTCAGTAAAATAAATATATAAATAAATACAGCTTTATAATGTAATCAGCAATAAAGTCCTTAATTATTCTTGTTGAGCCCTGCAGCAATAATAGTCTTTCTTTTATTTTCTGCATTCTCTTCAACAGTTTCAACATTTTCCTTTGGTATTTCTTTTCTGTGTAGTATCTAACAAGAAATAATCACAAAATTCTTCTTGTGGATGTCAAATAAAATAAAATAAAATAAAATAAAATAAATCCTGAGAAGCTATACGAAGAAATAGAGAAATATAAGGCACCTACAAATTNNNNTAAGTTCCCTAGGAACAATTCTGACTCAAAAATAAAAGTAAAGTTACTGAGGGGTGTTTGTGACTGTTGAATTTGGTTTTATTTGTACTTGAATCTGTTTATGTTGGTTTTGAGCTCTTTCACTTAATGCCTCTGGAGCTGAACTGTCATACTATATATTTAAACGAAATGCAATAAAAACAATTTAGAACCTTTCCCCTGTGTCTGCATTTGTTATTTCTACTCATAGGAAAGAAAAAAATGGTTAATATATGTATTTATATTTATATGCATATATGTATGCACTTTATTTGTTTGTTTGTTTATGGACAGAGTTGAGATTTTTTAAACTAGAACCAAAAAATTTGCCTCTACCAGGAGGAATTATCTCAGAAATTAGATTCACTGGATTCTACTATATTCAAAAGAAAGTAAATATTGTCCATATAATTTTTCTGTTTTCAGTACTATCACAGACTCCACCCTGTAATATTGTGGGGTTTATGAAAAACAAAGCTGAGGCCTGATGTGGAAAGAAGGTTCACTAACCCCAAAAGTAGGAACTCACAGATTGGATGTTAAAAATGAAATCTTACCCTATCTGTACTTGTTACTGATTTATGTCTTTAGTAGACCAAAGGTCAATAAAGGTCCTCTCCTTTCCCACAGGGGCTGAACAATCACAGGACACACTGTAGTATTTCACTAGCAGGCCAGAACTTGCCTAAGTTCTGTAATCACAACATACGAACATGATCAAAACTAGTTGTATAGTAGACAGCAGTGGGTCCTTAAAATGAGCTGCATAGTGTGCAGGAGAATTAGGGAAGGAGGATTCCCTAGTGTGTTTGTCATGTGGTTATGTTCTCTGGCATCTAGGAGGGAGCTTCAGGTGAAGCTTCCTCTGTGGCTGGGACTCTTACAGCTCTTGTACACGTATTTTCTAGTTTCTTGTAAAATAAAAAATCAAATTGCAACAATCTCTTAGATGAGGATATGTTCCTAGCTATCAGATTTCATAATACTTGTAGTAATTTAATCTTTGAGACCTCTACCATTTGACCTTTTGTCTCATCTCACTGTAGCTGATTAATTAATTAAAAAAAAAATTAGAAAGGCTGGTCAAGTAGAAAGACAATTCATCTTCAAAGAGTGAATACATAATAAAACCTGTTTCATTAAGCAACCAATATAAAAATCCATTTTGGTTCACTGAAACAAAATTCGTAGATTGATTTTTACTACAAGGCCTTAATTCACAACCCTGCTGTTGAGCAGTGCAACTAAGAGCAGTTTATCATAGGCAAGCATTTCATAGAACTAATTTGGAAAAGCAAGCAGATATTTAGTCCAGCAATGTGATGCATTGAACAACTTTGAGCCAATATGTCATATGGCAAATTATATATGAGTATTTTCATAGTACGTGTATAAACCAAGAAAGTCATGGAGGTCCTTTATTTGGGATCTGAAAGGGCAGATCAGTTGGTGCAACTACAGAAAGGGAAAATACTACAGCACAAACCACAGAATGATTTAGGTTGGAAAAGATCTCTAGAGGTCTATGACTAAGTCCCCTCTTTCAGATGGAATTGAAGAGTTAGATGTAAATGCCCATGGTTTTGTCCTGTCCAGCACTGCAACAAAATCCACAGTCTCAGGGCGGCCTGATAATCAAGCTAGGCAAAACCAACAGATCCCAACTGATCCTGTGCACCCATTTCCTAACGAAGCCCAAGTCTCCTTACCTGGTATCCAGAGTTTTTATGCTGTTTGATTTCCTTACTGCCATTAGGATACGAAACTCCACTATCACTGCACCTCTCGCTGAGGAAACTATCTCTGTTGCAAATCAGCGCACACTGGGAAAGGAGGCAAAAACTCCTGGCCAGGAGCTCTTTCTGGGGGCTTTTCAAGGCCGGGAAAGGCCGAAAAAGCCTCTCGGTGTGTTAGCAGCCAGAAGCTGGTGGGCGGCTAGTGACCCGGCCCGGAGGGAGCGGCAGCGCCAGCGGCAGATTTGAATGAGGCTCAACTGCCATGGCGGGGACTCGCTGAGACGATCACAACCAACACCCACCCCTGGAATAAAAGCAGGTCCTCGAGAGTGCGGAGAAACAAGCGGTGGCAGGGGTGAGGTGAGGTGTTGTGTCACCTGGGGATCTCCTTCTTGGGGCAGAGCAGCCTCTGCACATGGAGCCATAGCAGGCCCGGGGCAGCACTTGGCAAAGAAGAAGGCACCGACTGGGCCCTGGGAGCTCCACCAGCACAAGAGGTGAGTTCATTGTGGTGGCAACTAGTCCCCCCTCCTGGCTTAAGGGGTGAACTCAACTTGTGATTATACCCCTTCTGTGTTGCCTGCTGCCTCCCTGGGGCCCAGCTCAGAGACATCACCAGGAGCTAGGTGGTGCTGCTAGATCATAGGCTGGACTTGATGATCTCAGAGGTCTATTCCAGCCTTAACAATTCTGTGATTCTGTGAAACTCCTGGGTCTTGTTCAGCCCTCTGATCATTACCTGCCACTGGTTATTCAGGTTGGCAGTGATGAAGGTTGTGGAAAGAATTCCAATAGTCATTATAAAGGACTTTAGGGCACTGGAGAGGTTGGCTGAAGGATCAGGAGCACAGGTCATATTTTCCTTAATCCCTTCTGTGTCAGGAAGAACCCTGAAAGGATCAGGAGAACACACCTGATTAGCAGATGGCTCAGAGGATGGAACTTCTGGGGGAATTTTGTTTTGTTTTTTACCATGAACTACTTTAAGACCCCAGGTCTGTTGGCAACAGGTTGGGAATGCCTGTCTCAAAGGGAGAATGGATTCTGGGGCAAGGTTTAGAGTGGCTCATTGAAAGGTCTTTAAACCAGACTTGAGGGCGGATGTGGATAAAACTGGGTTTGGTAAGGAGGAGACTGAGAGTGACAGGCTATTACCTATAGGGCAGCGTGGTGGTGAGGTTTTACTTGCATAAGGCTGCCTTGGTGAGGGATGATGATCCATGAAGCAGCAAAGACACAAGAGCTGATAGGCAGGTACTTATTGAAACATTTAAGAACCAGTTGGTGGGAATTGGGGCTTCTTTCTCCAAGAAGGTGGCGGGATTCTTAGCCCAGCTGAAGTGTTATCTATATCAATGCACACAGCATGAGCAGCAAGCAAGAGGAACTGGAGGCCAGAAAAACTATGATACAGCTGCTACCACTAAACATGGTGGGATGGCTTCCACAGTTGGGGTGCTGCAATTGATGCCTTGCAAACTTTTCAGAAAGGTCAGGCGAGCAAGGCAGTGGAGTAGCCCTCTGTGTCAGGTGCCTACAAATTAAAGGTGATGATGACAGGGTTGAGTTTATGAATAGGAATTGAGTGGGATGCCAAAAAAAGCAGGTATCATGGTTAGAATTTGTTAACAGACTGCCTGACCACCCACTCAGGATGATGAGACTGGTGAAATACTTTATAAACAGTTGTGAGAGGTTTTGCAGTTACTACCTCTTCTTCTCATGGGGGATTTCTACTTCCCAGATGTGTGCTGGGAAGATAATTGAGCAAAGAGGGAATAGTTCCCATGTCAGTTGTGCTTCAATAGTAGATGTTTTCTTTATCATGGAAAGAAGCAAGAACAGTGCAAGTATGTCTAAAATATTGTAGAAGGAAGAGTTCAAAATATTCTCGGAGATGGAACATCAGTAATAGACCAAATTGTCCCTAATTGACCTATGTCCTCTCCTTTTATTAAACAGTCTAGGTCTATGCAGCCATTCATATCACTTAGACCTTTCTTTAATAATCACCCAGGGATCCTCGGGACTGTTCTTAGATCTCCATGAACCAACTAGAAGTACTTTTGTACACATCTAAGTTACTTTATGTAACAAAGATTTAAATACCTTACTGGCTTTTCTATTAATTCCTGGCATTAAGTCAGCGAATCACTGCGTTGCTGTGTCTCAGGAAATGGATATGGGGATGTGCTGTCTCAAACTAAGGCAAAAGATGTATCTTGTGGCTTAGTAAATTACCCAGTGGACTTGGAAACTTGCCTGTTTATACTGCTAATTATTGCACACAAAACAAATAATGTTTTATGTTGGTTTAATTTTTTTTTTTTCTATCTCTAGTAATATCTGCAGCACCATATTGATTGTTTTTATTTCAAATGTAGAAACAAATAGCTGAGGCCAACCCATGTGAGCTCAAAGGAAACTGTTTGGTTCTACTTATCTGAAGCCATAGTACTGACATTCAATCTTCTTCAACTCTATCAGTTAAAATCACCATACTGTGGTAGTTACTGTATAACTCTTTACTCAGCAAACATCTATTTTAAAGGTTTTTGTAGTCTCAAAAGTAGAAGGTATCTTTTAGATTATATTAACTTCAGCTCATAAACTTGGTCTGGAAGATAGAAGAATAGCAAGCATATTCATATGGCAAAGGCAGAGGCTGAAGAAACCAAACCAATCCACATAAAACATTAATAAGCTAATCCTGTGCATCTGGGTATTCTAGAGTGTGTATTTCTTCAAGGAAGATCTTGTGGGATTTATTAAATTACTGATAGCTATTTCATTGTAAAGAGGAAGGAGTTTGTTCCTCTATGTCTGAGGAAAATCTACATGGGCAAGCAAGAAGCTTTCTGGCACTGCATTCCCAGCACAGTGTTTTAGTTCACCCAAGTGCTAATATTGTGATGTTTGTCTCATAAGAATAGCATACACAAAACAAATAAGCACTTTAGTGTCCTCCCTCAGCATGATGTGAGGACACTGAGGAAGTAACAGTGGTAGGAAAGAAGCTATAAATCCATTTCCTTTTCTGCCTTGTTTCCTGTAATCTTACAAGTCTACAATCAAGTATGTAATAATGTATACCTTCCCATGCATGAACCTAAAAAACTTCCAGAAACTAAAAATGTGTAAATAAAATGAACCATTGTGGGAAGGGTGTTAGTATAAGAAGTGATGAGAACCTGAAGTAAAAAAGGGAAATCACTTAGTGTCTCCTGAGGGCTACTTTTGTAGAATATGAAAATGTGACCTTTTCTGTAAGATCCAATAAAAGCATAAGAAATCAGAGTGCCAAATCAAGAGGCTTTGAGCAACAACTGGAGGAGCCAGGGTTACTGTGCTGACCTTCTGCCAGTCTGCTTCCAGGGGAATTGCAACTCCTCTCTTATCACCTCTTGGTCACATATTAAAACTGAGGATTCTCTTCCATTGTGTGGGACAACACAGAGGAATTATCTTCATTTTCTTTTGGGGAAAATAAATAAATAAATTTGAAGTGCAGGTTATATCACCTTGCTTTGTGTTTCAAAAAACATTTCATATTACTATACTGCTAATAGATTGAATTATGGGTACAAGGGTGGCAAGGCACCTAGCAGTATGGTAATCTGCCTTATCACCTCTAAGTTCAAGACAATATCTATATGACATTTCTGTGTGAAGGAATTATAGGGATTGTTTTTGATCCTGTACCTAGTAAAGTGCTCCAAGTGTTCTAGAATCTCTATTTTTTAACAGACTAATAAAATTGTGAAAAAAGTGCAGGAAATTATTTCAGAGATGAATGAGAAATGGCGATAGTCTATTTAGTTTATTGAATGTACAATGGAGACTTGTTACAAGAAGTGAACAATTTTATGAGGAGAAAATACCAGATGAAGAAAAACTACTTGGGCTGGTGGAAAAACATTCAGTGTACTGTCTCACACTGATATTGGTAAAATACTAGAATAACAATAAAAGAACCAGGAGGCCTTCCTTTTCTAGGTGACTTAAGTAGTGTGGTTGCTGCTGGTAAAGACTGGCCTTAACAGCCTGTCACAAGTTCTGGTGGTATGGGTGAAATGTGTTAAGACTTCTGTGGTCATACTAGATGAGCTAATAGTCCCTCCTGGCTTCAGAGTCTATCAAGCTATTAATTAGCAGTTAATTAGCAGCTGGTAGCAATAATAGGCTATTATCTTGTAACAAATCATCCAGTAGAAGAGCAAGTAGTACACATCGATATGTGTAGATTGTAAGACTGAGTAATGCTCACTTTTAACATTCTTGCTTCTGTTATTTATAAATATGTGACACAGTGCTCCAAGGTGTATAGATGAATAAACAGGTTTAGCCACACTGTAGTTAGCCTAATCTTAGGGGATCTCCCAGGGTATGTCTTCTGTACTCAAGTTAGCACAGACATGAAAACAGAACATAGAGAGTCTTTCAATTAGTAAGTTTTTGGGCTCTTGTTTTGAAAGAGAAATAATAATAACAGGATGTGGACCATGTAAAATCTACATCTGGGCAAAATTTGAGTGTTACCAAGTTATATAAAATAACTTAAACATTTTAGGTTTATTGTTTCCTGCTCTGGCAGGGGGGTTGGACTAGATGATCTTCTAGGTCCCTTCCAACACCTAACATTCTGTGATTCTGTATCCTAAAAAAACCTAAGTTAAATTATTAATTTCCACATTTTCCTTGGAAATATGTTCAAAACCACTTTTTTCAGTTTTCTCAGAATTCTTTGGGGAGAAGACCATATTGTTCACCCACGTCTGGTAACGCTTCCTTTCTATTTGCTTTACTTAATTAAAGCTAGCTTCTGGATACACCCTATAAATGTGTTATTTGCTGTTATTCCCAAAATCTAACTCCTCTACTCTTTCATTTGTTAAAAGGATGACAAACTCCCTAGAAGAGTCACCCTGAAAACCCAATCTAGGTTATGCTCTGGACAATAAAACAGATTAGTATTATCCTTGTGAGAATATCCTTTGTGAATGTCCCCATTAATGGTCACTATTTTTGTCTATAGAAAGCAGGAGTAATCCTTCCTCACTGGCAAAAGACACTCCTCACTCATTATTAGACTTTAAGGCAGATGATCTCCAGGCAGATGTTCTTCAGAAAGTATCAAACTAAATGCATAGTATCAATGTACATTCATTAGCTGGTTTTTGTTTTACTTGGGTTTTTTTTTTTTTGTTTGTGGTTTGTTTTTTTCTTTTGGCGTTTTGCTTTTGGTTTTTTCGATTCTGCATTTGTAGTCTAAATATTCCTATCTCAAAAGTTGGGACTTGTACACAGAATAGCTCTAAATTTTGTGTAGACCAAGCCAGAGAGATTGACACAGCTTTCTCATCTATTCTATACCCTAACCTTTTTCCTTATGAAAAAGGAAAGAAACAATGAAAAGATAAGAAACATAAATCATTTGTACTGAATCCTGGTCCCATTGCTTTCTTACACATATTACAGATAATATACCTTTGCAATTCTGCTGTTTGTGTGGAAGAGTAAAGGAAAAAATAAAACAAATAAAAAATTTAAAGAGGCCACAGGGAGACTTATAAAAGGATTGAAACACAACAGGAAAAGTCCTGAACAAAAGGAGGGTTGCTTCAGGTCACGTGAGGTCTCTGACCTAGAGAAATAATAAAGTATTGACAAGATAGTAGGAAAAACTCTTTGGTGGGAAGTGCTCCTGATCTTTAATATTAGTTACCTGGAAATGTAGAAGCCTGTTTTGTCCCACATAGTTTTAAATACTTCAGAAAATAAAATAGAATCATGAGTTATTTTTCATTGAGTGAAGATTCTGCATTATTAATGTGCTTTTCCTCAGAATGCTTTGTCTCTTCTCTGACTTCAAACTTGAAAGTTCTCTGTGGTTATACAAAAGGGGTTTAGACATAATGGTAATTTCTTGGCTGCTTGCAGATTCCTTAACTCATCCCAGGTTCATTAGATAGCAAAGACTAGGCAGTTGCTTTCGTTGTGTGATTTGTCTGTCAGGTGTTTTACCGAATTTGTCTGATAGATATATCCATAATGAAGATTTTGACAATTTTGTCTGTGAAGGAAAAAAAACCTAAACACTGCAATGAATAGTCTTTCATTAATTCAGATTCTGCTCACATGTGGAAGCAAGATTCTAATTAAAAGCTCTGGACAGTCCTGTCCATCTCTGTTTTAAGGCTCCTATCAATCCTAATATTTTGCATTTTATTCTTAAAGGTGAGGTGTGGAAAGAAAAAGAAAAGGAGGGTAGAATGAGGTTGTTTATTTGTCTTGGGTGAGGACTGAATAAAGGAAAAGAGAGTATTTCAAAAACAAGAGAGATGGAAAAAAAAAGAAATGATGAAAAAGAAGAGATGAAAAAGTAAACATGAAGTGACAGGAAAGAAGCAAAAGTATTATTATTGCATGTCCATTTTAGTATGTGTATCTACTGTCACTGGTGTTACTTAAGGAAGATGAAAGCCAGTTTTTTAACATAGGCTGAGAAAGATCGGCTTGCACTATTTTTAATACCAAAAGAGTTCAGTTTCAATTGTGCTGAAAAATTATGAGAGGAGTATAAAGAATGAAATTCTGAAAAGAAGCAACACATTACTTTCTCATAAAATTAATTGCTTCACAGCATGAAAATATTAGAGTAGACTATCCAGTAGACAAACCAGAGAGATACCAAATTTGTGAACAAAATTACTCTCGGGTGAAAATGTCAGATCTTATTGTAGAAAAATAAGAATTCCATTGGTTATGGCAAATAATCACCAATTGAATCAGAAATATTCTGTCTCGTCCTACTGAATAAACACCACATTCATTCCATCATTCAAATGTATAATCAGTGTCCTTGTTTACATAGCTTGTGTTGGGCAGTGTGTGATTTATTTTTTTTGTTTCATTTTTGCTGAAATCTAAAGTACTCAAGCTCATGAAATCCTAGCTAAAAACTCTTTCTTGAGGAATAAAAACAAGCTGCTTTCAAAGGCTGAATTGGTAGTTGGCTTATCCAAAGTGATTTGTAGGAAACAAGGGAACATGCACAGAATGTGGTATTGTTCAGAGAGCAGCACCTGCTTCTATAGCTGAGCCAAGGTTGAGTGGATGGGAGGTGTAGATCATACTGTAGTGAAGACTGGCCAGCAACAGGCATTGTCTTCTGCTTCCTCAGAAAATTTCAGGATAGATTCAGTGGAGAATTTTACCTGAGCAATAGCCTTGTTACCTTGTTACTAGTCATTATTTCCTGGAATGTCTGAACAGCCATTCTATTTGTGCAAGACTTTATTCATCCTAGCAAATGCATCATTTTGATTATTTATGTTGGCAGAAGGGACTGTAAACTGAAGAGGCTGTGCTTTCAAACCAGGCAACATAAACTTATACGATGAGAGAGAAGGTCTGTGCTATTTCTGCCTCTTTCCCACTAGCCAAGATAGCATATGCTTTGGGTGGCATAACAGGGAATAGGCCATTTTTTGGCTTTCAGAAATACTCTGATTTCATCTAGCACTAAATCGGTGCCCTTCTTGTAACTCAAAGTGGGAAAAGAAACAGAAGTACCATTTCCAAAGTCAGACTATTAATCCATGGCAGATTCTGAAATAGCAAATAGTATTCAGCCAGCTCATTTGTGCTCATAAGCAAGACTGTGAAGGAAATTTATATTTTCCTTTCATCATGAGCTTCCTAGAATATTCACGTTCCTACCCATGCAGTGTTGTGTATCATAATGAAGAGACTTTCTGTGGTTACTGTCAGTTTTGTCAAGCATCAACAGCTCTCTAAATACATGATTGAGTAATCCCTGTGAGGAGTGTGGTGGATGCTATACCTCTGGTACTGAGCTACAAGGATGTTCTTTTCTCCCCATGTTGTGCTCTTTCTATAGATTTTGCAATAAAAACTTGATCTAGAACATGGAAAAGGAGATCCTTCATCCAATTATTGTACATTCTGAAGTCTCATCATTACGTACAACAAATATAAAGTGTTAATATAATTGAGTTGGTTTGGTCTTTGTATCATAAATTTCCTTTGATTATGGAAAGATATGCACCTTTCACATGAACATTTGCATTAAAATAAATCATGTAGTGCTATGCAAAAGCTGTTTAAAATAGATTACCATATCAATGGCCTTTGGTAAAGGCATGTTTCCTTGTGGTTACTATGGAGAATGGGAGGTGAGACACCCCACTTCTCACTCCTAGGCTGTCATTTATCTGCGCTGCTTGCTCTAAGACTTGGTGCTCTTATCTTTGAGGGGATAATAATGGTAGTAGATCAGGAGGCTTAATGAATCTAAGTCCTTTGGAACTTCTTGGATGAGAGGGACCACATGAATTCAAAGTATTATTACAAAATCTCCTAGTGTCTGCTCCACTTGGGAGATCATCCTAAAAGCCTTTTTTCCCCCTCCCAATCTGCTGTAGAGTGACAGAGCAAGAGCCTTCAAAAGGTGGAGTCAGCAGGGGAAAGAACTAGAGAAGGCCTTTGCAGTCAGTACGAAGGAAAGAAAGTGCCCTACTAGCTCGGCAGTCTTTGCAGTCTCTTCAAAGAAGGGCAAGAATTGGCTCAGGAATATGGATAGGTCTTCCATCTGCCTGACTGGAGAAGTGTCAGGACAGTAGCACAAAATGATGAGCCAGGCCCTTTGGAAGAGGCAAATAAGAACAGTGAGTTGGGCCTAGAGACTGGGAGCAAAGGCAACAGTGTGTTATGAAAAGGTTTGTAACAGTTGGCCACAAACTCTTTTTCTCCCCTAATGGGATGTCAGAGAAGACAGAGGCAACCCCTCTCCCAAAATTCATGGATCCTCTGCCTTGAGCCTTTCAGTCACTAAGGTTACTTTACTAACTTTTTTTTTTTTTTTCAGTGGGCTGGTTACATTGAATTGGTTGTGCACTTCTTCCTGAAGAGTACACCAAAACCCTCCTGAGAATATGTATATGCCTAGCATATCCTTTCCCCTCCAGAAACATAGGGGGAAATGAGTCTTCTGCCCTGCATATAAGAAGCAACTAATTTCCCATTGAATGATGAAGGCAATTGGGTCACTGTTTTAGGGAATCTCTTCCTTTTAAAGCTTCAAAGCATGTTTTAGACATAAAAGTCATTTTATGATGTATTATGCCTTGGTCATTTATCACACTCCAGTATGCTCTTTTTAGAGTTACTCAAGAGCTTTATTAATAGATTCTTTGGGTCAGATTGTCACTTAAATATGTTCAAAACTTGACTAATTCACATGAATGCAATGACAATAAAGCATTCATTTTATAGCAAATTAGAAACATGCTTTTTGTTTGTTCTCTGAATAATAGTTAAAGCTTTGTGATCAGAGATAAGAATTTATAATATACCAATAATGTTTTCCTTCTTCCCCTTCAAAAAAGCTAATACTTTGGACCCTAGAGGAATCTAACAGTCTCCAACAGAGTGCAGTATTGTAGAGTCTAAAAGTAGACAGATGGCCCTAGGAGTAGCACAGGTTGAGTTGATACATAGTCCATATTATACACCATAGTCCATATTTTACACCTAAGGTTTAGGTAGCTATGCAGAAGTGTTACAAAGATAAATTTCACTATAATAATAACAAAGTGGTTGATTGAGTAAACCTACCAACCTGTTTTTCCCAAAAAAGCAGTGATAAGGTTTGTCTCCTCTATATATTGCTGAAATTAAACATGATTGAGCTGCATTCTTTGCATTTACCCTTGATTACACCATTGATTTGATGTTTGTTGCCAGTGAAGCTTAATAATGAACTCAAGTATTTATCACCAGCACTGAGTGAAATTAGTTCACTAGCTTTGTTCCAAACCTGGTTTATAACACACAGGTTCTTTCCATTGTAATTTACATTATTTGCATTATTGGCAGTTCTCCCAACAATACTGTATTAGGTTGAGAATTGCAAATCAAGCATATATTTGTTTTAGTATCACTTAAGCAATTATTCATTGCAAGGAAGGATTTGCTTTCTTGGTTTAGATATGACTGTGGTTTAAAGACCCTTTATAAAAAAAAATCCATTTCAAATTGAACTGCTAAATTTACTACTCGGCAGAATCTAAGGGGTTGATTCATGGATGTAAGCCAAAAATTGATGCCCTTATATTGAGCCTGTCAAATGTATTGATGCTTGTTAACACCATATAAATCTTACTTAATAAGTTTTCTAATTCTTGTTCTTTTTTTTTTTTTTTTCAAATCCTTCACTGTAATCTGAAGCCACCACCTGTAAGGAGACAGCAAAGTATATCTAGGAGTTGATAAATTACCATAAACAAAACTTCTTTCCCTCACTTTATGTGGCCTCAGCATTCAAGATGGGTTTGGATTGACAGTTTTTCAATTGCAGTCAAAAAGCAAGTTCCCAGGTCAAGACAAGCATCGGTTAGTAAAATTCTAGAAAGTCCATTCAACTTTGTTACAGCAGAGGAGGAAAGGTCACTGATTCAAGATTTGAAGAACATATTCTGAGGGATGTGGAAGGATTACAGGATCACCTGCATAGGTGTAACCTTCTCCCATGTTATACCCAGCTGTGGTTTCCAACTGTCTTAGGACCTCTAGAATGATTGTGAAGAGTCATCCTATATCCAAAGCTTGATTTGGAAAGTGGCCTTGAAGCTGTGCACTGACAAAAAAATTGAAATATTTTAATTAACTAAATCAGTGATCCTAACATCCCTGCTTGTTTCCCTTTATTTTCCCCTGCACCCTCCCTTCTATGTGAACAGAATAATACTTATCCAAGAACTGGCTTACCTAGGTTGCTTTGTTTGTATAATAGGTCAGCCTGACTGAACAAAGCAGAGGAAATAGATGAGTGTTCTAATTGGAGATGTCAGGACATTGGGGATTTCATTAATGACTGAGAAATGAACTGAGAAACATCAAACACTTCCTCTCACCTCATCATAGTGCTCTTTATCTGTGGAAAATGAAAAGGTGGTTAAGCCTTTTTGTATTGTAGTAGAGCTTAAAAGTTGGTACAAAAAGAGGCATCTTGTGTGATCAAGTAACATGGAGACTGAGTTTATTTTGTCAAGCAAAATATTAGAATAGAACCAAAACCAATCTTTGAGAGTGCTTTATTCTAAAGACTTTTACTCAGCCAAAAATAACCAAAATCTCTCAAGAGAATTAGCTGGTAAAATATATTCTTGTGCAGATAGCTTAATGCTTTACAAATCTTTTGAAAGTCTCTTGGCCATTCACATAATGGATTTATGGGGTGAGCAATAAAAGATTTCATACATCTCTGCTGAAGCAATGAACCGGTAGGCAGGACTCCTGAGTTGGTCCTTGAACTCTGCTGCTGCCTTTCTGTCACCAAAACAACATTCTGTTCCTAAACCACCACTCTTCCCTTTCTAATAATAAAAGATTGATTCTCCAGTGATTCTCCACTATCCTTTGTATGAATGTTTTGATATTTGAGGCGAAAAAAAGCTTTGCACAGTCTAGATTCTGCAAATCTTCAGTATATAAATCAGATTCTCTACAATGTGTGTGTTATTGTAAAAAAACTTGATACACTGAAAATTATTGCTTTGGTTGAAATATATCAATTGAACAAAAGTTCCCTCAAGTCAGATGGAATTTCAGACAAATGAGCATGAAAGTGATTTTATTCACCGTTTTTCATTGATGGAGATGCTCTCCTTCATCTAAATAATGGCTTGCAGGAGGCTGGCTAAGGTGATCAGGTGGGTGCCCAGAAAAGAGACAGAAAGGGATTAGGTCCTGCTAGTTGTGCACCTTGAGTGTTTTGGGAATGCTATGAGAGTAAACTATGCCAGCCTTAGGAAGGAGATGAGCTTTCACCAACCATTATTTCAGATGCTTCTGAGTTGAGTACTCTCTAAAGGATCACCCACTCTTTGTGCCAATTTACTGTTCCTATGTTTATTAATAGGATATGTATTTCTACTCTGTTCTAAGAGTTTCTAAAAAGAAAAATACTCTTTTCTAGCCAGCAGAAGTACTGAATGAATGCCTTTAAAGACAGAGATTTATTGTGAAATTTTACTCTGGAATGGAGCTTCTATAAAGTTATTTAAGAGTTTAAAGAGCCCTTGATATTGTTTTATTATTGTAGACATTTTTGTGGCATCAATTAGAGCTAAAGCTATTAATTCACTATAAAAGTCACTGTAATACAAGATTTATTTTTTTTTAAAAAAAGGGTCTACTTTAAGTTCAGAGGAAGTTTAGTAATCATAATTCAATCTTCCGAAGTTCTGTTTTGATCATCTCTAGTTTTTTTGGATCATCTTAAAACAGGGTGATGTTACAGAAAACTAAGTTGCAGTGACTCAACCAGTAGATAAATTTGCTTCCAACTGTAGGATAAAATTAGATCCATTTTCAGAAAGTAATGATTAAAAAATCCTTTTCCTGCTAAGTGGTATTGTTCACTTTTTTAGTGTCAGTCTTCTCTCCAGAGCACTATGAAATCTTTACCTCTGTTACAAACCCTTTCCATTCTGAGATATTGTAACAGATTTTCATAGAATCAGAATGTTTTGGGTTGAAGGGACCTTCAAAGGTCATCTAGTCCAACTTGCCTGCAGTGAGCAAGAACATCTTTAACTAGATCAAGTTGCTCAGAGTCCTGTTCAACCAGACCTTGAATGTTTCCATGGATGGCACATCTATCACCTCTCTGAGCAACCTGTGGTGGTTTTTCACCAGCCTCTTAAAAAAAAAACCAACCCTGTTTTATATCTAATCTAAATCTATTTATTTTCTTTTAAAACCATTACCAGTTGTCCTTTCACACCAGGCTTTGCTAAAAAGATTGTCCCAGAATTTTGAGAAATAACCTTCATGACACTTTCCAAAGGGAAAGTTCAAAGATAACTAATCAATTCGTTTCTGCCATGAAATAATAAAAAATTAGAACCATTAAAAATTAAAACCATTGCTGTGGAATTCTGTCACCAGGGAATAACATTGTTTCATATAGTGATTTTGTGTTTTGCTAACCTTTTTTCTTACACTTCCAGCCTTTACAGCTAGTTAACAATGTCTATGTTAAGATTTATTGTAAAGATTAATAGTTATTATGATGATTCTTTTTAAATATTCTTTTTTCTTTCTAAACATCTAAAATATCTTATTGAGATAAAGGGAGAAGACAAAAAGGCCACACATCATTGAACATTTTATCACCATGGAAAATATCACAAAACAGCCCATAATTATGGAACCTCAAACTTAAGTGAGCACATAAAGCTAACTTTGTTCTTTCAACATTCAATGAGGGGAAGAAAGAAAAACTAACCGCAAACCACATGAGCTGAAAAATACATTAATGTTGTAATTCAACAAAGCTGAACTTTGTAAGGCACATGATTAAAACTTTTTGGGTGTCTAAACCAAGCTACATTTTTTTTTTCCATTCTGAATAAAAGTATGCAATAAAAAATACATAAAATACAAAACCAACTAGTTTTGATACAGTGGTGAGCCCATAACTGTATCTATACATCCTCTTTTATTAACAAGTCAGGCTTCTTTTAATAGTTGAATAAAACATTATGGTTTCAGGTGAAAATCATTATGCAAAGGAAAAAAACATCACTTTAAGCTATGAAGTCAACACTTTCTAATGCAGATGAGGGGATCTTTTTGATGTGCAGCACCTACACCCACTATTTTTAGGGTTAACAATTATGGGGGCCATCTTTTCAGTAAACAAATACAGTCAGGCCAAATATGTTATTTTGATACAAAAATGCAGCCCTCCCCACTGTAGGATCTGCATATTATCAAGTGTTAAAGCACTGAGATCTTGTATGTTTGTATTTTATTATGAATATATATTAACCACAGAAAAGTAAAGCTCTTTATTTCTCACTTCAGAAATAACTTCTTCTTAACTGTGAACTTTATTGTCCTTCTGTCAAAAGGGACTTTCTTCAATGAAGTGTTCCTAGCCATCTGTTCACAAGGGACATTCTCAGCTGGCAAATTTGGTTGGGTTTTGTTGCTTTAATTCTGTTTCAAAAATTTCAGACTTTCCAAATCTGGCAACAGATGCAGACTAACAAATTTGTGTCTGTCAGCCCCCTATTCCCTGATGAGATGCCTGTGAGCATGCTGATTATACATATGCAACTAATTAAGACCATGGTTAAGAAAAGTTATGGGACTGATTTACCTCCAGATCCAGTTAAGTGGCAACCTCATTCACACACAGAGTAATAGACACTGACTGCCCAACAATTTCCTGCTGTCGGAGTCTTGCCAGCCAACCTGCTGAAGCCAAACTTCTTATCTCCTCAGTCACAGATTGCCTCCCAGAAGCTGTGAAAGTGGAAAGATACTTCAAGATGGAGGGGGTGGGAAATAGCATTCTTTTTTATTTGACAGAAAGAGATGTCTGTTTTGGAATGTAAACCACATTTTGCTGCTTTTTTTTCCTCTTCATGAAGTGCTGAAGGTCTCTGGCACTGTTTTAATGGCCTGTCTGGTTGAGCAGGAGCAGCAAACTTTTGACAGAATGTACAAGCCCACTCTTCATTTATAAAGCCCCTTGTCTCCATTGTGCCAACTGTCCCTCAGATGTAGTCCTCCTTACTTCAGCCTAATGATGAGTGAGGGACCCTGCACTCACAGAATCGTAGGGGTTGGAAGAGGACCTCTGAAGATCATCAAGTCCAACCCCCCTACAAGAGCAGGACAAAACTAGAGCAGATCACACAGAAATGCATCCAGACAGATCTTGAAAGTCTCCAGAGAAGGAGACTCCATAACCTCTAGGTTTAGTCAAACCAGGTTATCTAGAGAAATAGAGACAAATCTCAAAGTATATTAGATGCAACACAGAGTTAATTGAATTATTTGTAGACCTCACATTAAATTTGTGCTAAAGGACATTGCTGAATCAGAGATCTAAATGGGCAAACAGTTAAAAAAAGGAATCATGTGCATGGCTTGAGCCAGGGAGCAGGAGGCAAGAATCCAGAGGGTTTTTTTCACAGCTCTGCCTTTGGGAAAATGAGATTAATCTTTATACTTGTAATAGATTTTGAGCTTTCCTTATATACTGTTGTACCTCAGGCATCCCAGATATAATTAGAAGTAGTAATCAAGTGTCAGCCTCATGCTTATTGTATTTAGCAATTGTGAGATTTAGTTAATTAGTATGTTTCATGTGCTTTGGGGTCCTTGAACGGTGAAGGTCATGTATCTACTTAGATACTTAGAAAAATGTAGGCCATTATTATTCAGATGTACTTCAAGTCTTAAGTATTTTCAGTCAGTTAATAGAGATACAGAGAGGTCTGAGGCTGTGATTACTACTCCAGCTGTTAGTGTGGCCACCAGTTCTTAAAGAAGATGGATTCAACCTTTCCATTATCTAACTAACTAAAAAAATATTAAAAATAACCACAAATATTTTAAAGTTCCATTTAAAAGTTAGGACAAGCTCTGCTGAAGACAGTGGAGGAAAGACAGCTTGGTCGTTTGTAACAGGTCCTGGACATAGATTCTTTGGTGCTTTGAGAGAGCAGCCTAAGCTCTTCCTACCATTTGGGATAGACTTAAGTTTTATCTTTTCAGTTATCCCTATAGCTTCTAAAACTTTCAGGTCAACATTCCTGCCTTTAGCATAGTGGGACACTGTGGAATGAATAATCTTTGTCTTATATGGCCACTTATCTTGAGGTTTCTCCTTGAGACTTTTCAGTTTAATGTCATATTAACCGATGTATTCAGTATAGTCGGGTAGGGGAGATATGGTAACAGGCAGATATACACGCTAGAGAGACCTCCTTTCCCTCAAAGAAAGCAATGAAAGAAATCTATTAACCTTTCTCTTCTTTATCCATCAGTGTTTCAAATCTCTTTGTCCTTTGAGTGACTATTTATCTTTCTAAAAAAATGTTGTATGCACTAGGTTTAGCTCCAAAATTCATATTTTCTGTTGAAAGCAACAGCAAAAAATGACCAAAAAGCTAGGATGAGACTTGCAGGGGGACAGAAACATTTATAATGTTTGTTTTCCTAGCTAGTAAGCAACACAGGTTGCAAAGTCAAATAGTGGAACAGCTCAGCAGAAAATAATTGTAACCAGTCAGCACCATTTTCTCCTCCAGGACTAATATCTATAATGACAGTCAAATGTACACAAGAGTTCATATAGGTCCAGTCTTAGTTTTGGTAAAAAGGGGAAAGATTGCAAGATGCAAAACAGATGAAGGAATCAAATATTGATGGGCAGGCAGCAAGAAATTTAATTCTTTGATTTTTTTTTCTATTTTTTGCCACTTTGAACCTTGTTATGAGAAAGGCTTATGCATATTAGTAGTTTAATTAAGCTCATCAATTTCTAGATTTTAGGGTTGAATTGGCCCATTATTATCATCCAGTGTGACTTCCAGAATACAAGCCAGACAATTCCTAATGATAATTCCTGCAATTCAATAAGCTTCTTATTGACTTGATCCTTCAAAATGCTGAGCTCTCTGGCCTTGGCCAAGCCAAGTGTTTGAAACCAATCTACTTTAAGAAGGAGACAAGATGTCTACCCACAGCTTAAAACTACCCACAAGCATGTCTTACTTAAATGGAATCCAGAGTAGTCTCCTAATAAAGGACTTAATCCTTCATGGCAGAAAGAAGGTAATTTAGGCCTGCAATGCTGGACACATAACCAAGGCAGCTGAGAGTGCACAAACTCAGCTCACACAGACATGATCACTTACAAGGTTGTTCAAAACACAAACACAAAATCTGTCATTCCTCAGATGTTACCTTGTTGGAATCAAACCAGGTTTTGAAAATCTGTTGATCAATGCCACTGTTGACAGAAATATTTCTGAGACTTGGAGAAGACACCTTGGATGATTCCAAGGACCTTGAATTCTTACTTTGGAAAGAAGCATTTTAACAAAATTCCTTTTCATTAAAGCTTTTAATTTAATTCTAATGCAGCAATAAAACAATGGTTAAATCTCTGAAATTTTATAAGGGAATTGTCAGGCTCCTCAAAAAGAACAGATTCCTTGTTTTCTTTTTTTCTCTATCCTTTTAAATGGGTTGTTATACTTGCTACTCTCAGGGACTGTGCCTTTTGCTTTCTTTGAGCACTTTTACAAAAACAAGAAAGGAAAAAATACTTGTCATTCTTTAATACTTGAGTTCAACAGACAGTCTGGGATTCCTGTCTGAAATATCAAACCGCTTACGTCCACCTGCAGAACAAAGTTAATTTTTCAAATCTTTTATTTATTTATCTATTTGGCTGGGTTAAAAGTTATCCTAGTACCTGTCATATGCCTTGTTAAAGCCCTTTGGTGAAAGGACTTTGAAGCACTATTCATAATCTCATTCTTAAATAGCATTCCTTTGAGATAAAAAAAAAAAAAAAAAAAAAAAGACAAAGCTCTTTATTTCTTACTGCTCATTAGATTTTCATATCTGGAATGAGCATGGAGCTTTCTAAGGAACAAACGAAAGCATCAACTCCAGTTGTCTGCAATATCTCAAGCACTGTCCCTATGTGTGGATTCACTTCTCATCCTAACACATCACACTTGTGTACAGTACAAAAAAAAAGTGGGTAATCTCTATGAATCAGTTGTGAATTGTATGCATCAGAAGTCTCATACTGTGCATAGGTAATGGCCTGAATTCAGCTTCTTCATATGTTAATGCCCAAAGTCCTGTAGCCTCTCCCAGAAAGCCCCTGTGTAACCTATACCTATATAGAAAAAAAAATTCTTGAGATTTATCTGCATTTCAGCTTTTCATTTTGAACAGAATACCATAAATTGCTAAAGAAAATAAATATGTTTTTCATGCCAGGTTTTATATGTTGTGGGTAGCACTGCTCAGATTTCAGACATCTGCATAAAAATTGATTATTGTCATGTTAGCATCTGTGTTTTTAGTAATCTCTTTACTTAGCCTTAAAATAAGTCAGAGACAGGCTTATTTCCACTGTGGTCTGAAAGTACAGCTACATTAATAGAAGCCGTGAGTTAACAGTGCCATAACATAACAAGTTGTAGCTCATCATTGAGTGTCAATAACTGTGTGTAGTTCTTTTCAATTGGGATGAAGGGTCTGCTTAGCAGATGGAAACCTGTCAAATCTTTTTTACTAAACTGCTTTCTCACATCATTGATCCTTCAAGGCATTCCTTTTTTAAAAAAATGCAACTGCTTCAAAAATATCAGTCTTATAGGAATGATTTCCCAAAATAGGTGCTGAATCCAGTTGTAAAAATTGCTCCTGAGAGGATGGCCTACTCGTCAGGAACCTGGCATCTTCTAATATCCTGCTTAACCCAAATGCCAAGAAGGGAAAGGAAAAAAAATTTAAAAATCCATCTCTTGAGACTCCAGACCAGTGGGAGTTTAACATTGTCCATTTTATAGCATTTTTGTTTTCCTTATCATTGTAATGGTCAGTAGGCTTGTGTAACTATGCAAAGAAAAAATTCCAGAAAAGGTCCTTCAGTTCTCAGTTTTCAGGGCTGCTTCTGTTCTGTCAGTGCAGGCTCTGTATTTACTGGTGTGCAGTTGAGCCAAGGAAAGCAAATGTGAAGATGGCAAGAAGTTGGAGAGAGCCAGCTAGTAATGTTGTCTCAGGTGTGTTTTTTGCATTATCTGAACTATAAAATAACCTGCTGTTTCTCCAGTCACTCCACCCTCCCTCTTCACTGAACCTGGTCACCACTTTTTTCCAATAGCATCTCCCTTCTACCCTTTCATTACTCTTGAGTCTAAGCTAGACTATCCACTGGCATATTGGAAGCATATGTCTTTCAATGTCCAAAATGCAGGTCTTGGTTCAGAGTTTATTTGGTCTGAAGTCCTCGTCCCTTTTCCATGTCTTCACCTCCATGCTGTGGTAAGGGAAAGGTGATGTATCTCAGAGTGATCCAAAGAGGCAGGGGAGAAATACTAAAAATTGAGACTCCTCTCTGTTAACTTTTTTGAGTGGGTAAGAATAGGTTCCTTTGTCTCATATCCCAAAATAAGATCAAAAATATCCAGGTTCCTCTTCAGGATAGGTATGTAGTAGCAAGTGGATATTATGAGGCACCACTAAGGAGTCATCTTTCTCTGATATTTAGGAATAATAGTGGCAGATACACCATATTCCCATCCAGGCATTATCTGGATGAGTTAATTCTGCTGCATCCTTCTTATTACTGCAGTAGTAACAACAGTGCTGTGCTGATTAATTCTTGGAGCTAATTTCTTGATGAGATAAAGAAGGAAGCTCTTGTGTCAGGTTCTCTGTATAGCCTGGAAGACCTCTGTATACCTCATATATGTGGATTATAGTTCAAGTTTTTATTTGCTTTCATAAAGAATTATTGCTGGGGGACATGGTTTAGGGACACTGGCAGTGTAGGGGTAATGGCTGGACTTGATGATCTTGAAGGTCTCTTCCAGCCAAATCATTCTATGATTCCTTATTTTTTATTATTATTATTTATTCATAGCACAGGTAGGAGGTGGAAAAGATTTTTCTTATATAGTAGCTCTGATAAGTACTTTTTTTGATCTCAAGATTAACTTCATCCAAAACTACATGTATGGACTTCACCACGTTTATGCTGTTTGGTCCAAAAACAGTTAAAAAACCAAACAGCTCAGGGCTCTTACAACAATGACTGTCAGTGAATCAGTCACAGAAATAATATTTTTGCATGAGACCTGATAAAACTGACTGACTGTTCCATTCTGGGAGATTGAGTGCACTCAAATTCATCTTGAAAAAAAAAAGGATGCTGCTAACTTTCAAGGGTTATCACTTGTGTTCAATGGGCTTGGCATCTGGTGGTGAGTCACCACCCATCTTATAATGAATGGCATAAATTTGGTTCTGAAGAAACAGATTTACATGTTATGTCTCACAGGGTTATAAGCAAATAATGAATCTGGTACGTGCTGTACAGACAACTCACATAGGCAAATAAAGTGAATTTTATTCATGGACAAAATCCCAGAGGAGCTGGGAATTTGTGCTAATGCTAGTTAATCTCAGGGTTTAGGAGCTGGAAAAGAATGAGGGGAAATAGTTTAAGAACCTGTCCCAGCTGGTGGTAGCGTCTGTGCTTTTGGAGGGTATGTACACACACACACACACACACACACACATACACACAAACACACACTCCATGCCCACACACAGGCACACATAGACACACACCAAGAGCTACAGAAGTGGTACAACAGCAGTTCCTGTGAAGTCAGAGGGAACATCTGTACACCTGACTTTTTAACGGTGAGGCCCACTTTTGGTCACAACATGTGTACATGTGACACTTTGTCCTCTTCTACCCTCACTGTTCTATCCACCAGGAAAATTCTCTCCTTTCTACTCTTCCCAGATTACAGGTGTCATGGCTGAGAAGCCATTTGTCCCAGTGTCTTTCTTGCATGGCAGCGGAAAAAGGGCAAGGAGAACAGCTAAGGCATCTTTTACTCCCTATTGTCTTTCCTGTTCTGCCTTTGCTAAATCTGTGGGTATGAGGGTTCAGTGCATGCGTATCCATAGGTGTTACATGACATAGCCAAAAAACATGTTTACAACACTGATCTCTGATGAGACCCCCCAACATCTGGCTCTACTACTCCTGCAGATGCAAAACTGGGGTGGAAAGCTGTTTGCATCCATGGACCTGTGTGGGAAAGGACAGGTAGCTAGGTCTCTCAAAAAAACAAGATGCTCATGTCTCATGTAAAGCAGGTGTTGTCATACAGACATACACAACAGTTATACACACACACACAGAGCAAGCTTTTTTTCTTTAACTTACTTTTTTTAAAAAAAAATCTCACACTATGTCTTTGACTTAAAAACAAACAAGGAAATGAACACAAAGACAGTAATTTTAAATTGAAATTATTTTTTTACTGCCTCTCCATCACTTCTGTTCCAAGTAGCTGTTGAACATTACCCTGTCAACTCTTCAAGTATTTAACTACAAAATACTCTTCATAAATAATGTAGGCAGATTAACTAAATGGTACATAATTACTGCAAATTTAGAGTCTCATTGCAGAATATATTTTATCCATGATTACAGTGCTTACAGACTTTCCAAACACTCTCTTGTATATTTGACAGTAAGCCATACGAAAATTTCAGCTGTCTATAACTGCTTTTCAGAATCTATAATAACTTAGATTAACATGTTATTAAAGACTTTGATTTAGGAAACACCTAATAAGTTTTTCTATTTTTTTTCCTTCCACTTAAAGTTCAAAAAAAAAAAAAAGCTTGATATTGGACTTGTAAAGTGGAAGTTTTCAGAGTTGATTGCAGGTTCACAACTCTGTAACAAGGTACTTTCACTCTGGCAGAGACTCAAATGAGACAATTAACAGGAGCAACGAAGCAATTCAAAGTGAGAGTTGTGTGGCTTTTTAATTGGTACTTCAGAAAGCCAAAGTTCCTTCTATATAGAAAAGGCAGGAGCCAGGGACTAATTGCTTAGCCATTTCTCCAAAAAGGGCTTGAAATCAGTTATATAAGATCTTGATCTTAGCACAGAAAGGTCATACTTCTTTGGAATTGTAAAGATGTTCCTCCCCTGCAGTGGTCTGTTAATGATTTGAAAGATTTTACACTGATCATTGCAGGGTACTGAGTGAATGCCAAAATAAAAACTAAAATGTAGACTCACTACAGTTCCTGTTGTGTAATAGGGGAAAATCTCCCCTGACTGCAACACCAGCTGGGCCTGTCTCAGTTGGTAATGTAAGAGCCATCTTCTGTCTGAGCACTTACTGCCTTCACTGTGTTGATGCTCACAGTACAAATGTGATTGCGGGTAGGTACAATATATACTCTTCTTATAGTCTGAATAGGGGTTGAGTTACTGGTCCCAGAGCAGCAGATGCTTTTCAAATTAAGCTCCCAGAGCCTTGGGCAGCCAACAAAAGCACCATTGTTTGACCAGAGTACAATGTTGTATTCTGTTCTCAAAAGTACCAACATCGAAGTTTCATCAGTGTAAGCATAATCCAATTCTGTTCTCATTCTCAGACCAGCTCACTTCAGCATTCACTCTGTCTTCTCTATTATCCATGTGCATTTTGAGAAGACAAAGGCAGCAGCATGCAGACTGTCTTTAAAATCAGCAAATTCTTGAATGACCATTTCTATTTGGTGGCTTCAGAGTCCAACTTGATACCATGCTGAACTGTCTTGTTCCCATCCCAGTTCTGTTTCTCACTAGCAACTATCTGCTTATGCTTCAGACTGGCCAGCCTTCTGAAGAAAGAAATCCTGGCTAGAGTAATGTGTAGGCCAAGAGCTCAGTGATGAACAATTTTCCTCTGGGGTTGGTACTGGGACAAGCACTGTTTGACAGCTTTGTCAGCAACGTGCACAGTAGGACTGAGTACATCCTCAGCAAGTTTGCCAATGAGCCCAAGCTGTGTGGTGCAGTTGACATGCTGGAGGGAAGGGTTGCCATCCAGAGGGACCTTGACAGGCTTGAGAGGTGGTCCCATGCAAACATTATGGAGTACAACAACTCCAAGTGCAAGGTCCTGCACATGGGTTAGGACATACTCAAGCACAAATACATGCTGGGAATTGAGTGCATTGCAAGCAGCCCAGTGGTGAAAGATTTGAGGTTGTTGTTTGATGAGAAGATCCACATGACTTAGCAATATGCATTTGCAGCCCAGGAAGTGAACTGTATCCTTGGCTGCATCAAAAGAATCATGACCAGCAGGTGAAGGGAAGTGATTCTCCCCACTCTGTTCCATTCTCATAAGACCTCACCTGAAGTACTGTGTCCAGCTGTGTGGCCTCAGACGTAAGAAGGACATGGACCTGTTGGAGCAACTCCTGAGAAAGGCTACAAAGACAATTAGAGGGCTGGAACACCTCTCCTGTGAAAACAGGCTGAGAGAGTTGGAGTTGTTCAGCCTGGAGAAGAGAGGCTCCAGGGAGACCTTTCAGCAACTTTTCAGAAACTAAAAGGGGCATGGGGAGGGACTTGGAGGGCATGTAGTGATAGAATAAGGGGCAGTGGTTTTAAACTGAGAGTAGCTTTTGACTAGATGTAAGGAAGAAGTTCTTCAATCTGAAAATGGTGAGGCATTGGAAAAGGTTGCCCTTTGTTATGGATGCTCCATCCCTAGAAATGTTCAAGGACAGTTTGGATGGGGATTTAAGCACCCTGATCTAGTGGAAAGTGTTGGAATTAGATTATCTTTAGGCCCCTTCCAAGGCTCGAATTAGATGATCTTTAAGGCCCCTTCCAACCTCAACTGTTCTATTATTCCATGAAATAAATTATTTCTAGGCAACACATCTCTTAGGAAACATCAGATTCTCAAAGATATTCATTTGCATTGTGTTAGAAAAAATGCTCACACTGTTCCCAGGGCAACCTCTCTGATGTATTGCAGGGTAAGGACTTCAGATGTTCACTGGGAAAAAAGCAAGTCCGAAATTTCACCTTTTCACTTAAATGTATAATGATAAATATAGGTCTGTCTCATCCATAGATACTTTCCCTTGACACCAAGTATGGACACTTGGGATGGGGAACCCATACCTTGAAATTACTTCTAGACAGGCAAATGTATGTTGTTTTGGTTTTTTTTCTTAAATCCAATATACAGTCCCTAGTATAATAAATATCCAGCCTCAATGGAACCAGTTTTAACTTAGCTAATTGCTTATATTTTCTAGAGGAAGAACAAATAACATCAGTGATGTAAAGTAGGCAGACCAGCTGCAAATACTGACAATCTCACATATGAGAGAATTTTGCATTTCTGTCAATCCTCATGTTTATTAGCTGAAAAAATGTAATGGGGTTAGAATGGAGAAGACATTTTATCATTCATCTCATCCTGATTTGTATTTGCTTTTATTCTAGAAAAAACACCAGAATTCACTTGTAATACATCTCATCTTAGTTTTTTTTTTCTCTCTCATCTCAATTATGGCAGCAAGCAATAGATCTGTGATTTAAGCATTTCACCTTATTTGTTTCATTTGTGGCTCTGGTTCTGGTTTCCAGAGGAAAAACAAACAAACAAAAAACATGACAACAATTTCTCTATTGACATTCAGAATGCTGCATATCTCTACCCTGGCTTATATCTTTTCTCTTATCCTTTCTCCCCTGCTCAAACCTCCTGCCTTTCTGGGCCTTGACAGTGATTTCTGATCTGATCATCTAGTTCTGTTGCCTTTCAACTTCCTTCTTCCAATTTTACACCATATATGTCAGATTTTTGAGACTTAACTCCCATGCATGCAGCAACATTAAACAATAGCTATCAACAGTGAAAATGGAAAATTTTAATTGATTATTCTTCACTACCACCACCAAAGACATGTTTCTGAATGTGGGTAAATAAACAATAATGTTGAGGTTTCCCTTTAATGCATTGTTTCATTCTCCTGCATGGGGTAAGAATGAGGAAAGTGAAAAACTTCACCTCTGATTCTAACTTCTCTGCATTCAGTTATTACAAAGGTTTTCAGATTTTAGATTTGCACACCCTCGTAAATGGCACCCAGTAATGATAGCTCTGTAATCTTAGCTGTACTACAGGGACAACATAGAGGGTAACCCAGACTATAGGAGAGTACTTCACTGGACTCCACAACTGGGCTTTTCCTGAAACAGAGCAAAAGCTCCGTTGTGCTCAAAAAACCTTGAGAAGAATTTATGCGTGCAAATGGTGGTAGGCATCTCTACACAGATGAACCTCTTGCTTGCAATTCTTGGGCCATACAGAGCATATCTAACAACTGCAGCTTCTATTGTAGGATCTAATAGTGTGATTAAAAGATGAAGAAATATCTCCAGTGATACTGTGTGACAGGCAGGTCATATAGTGTTTTGACTCAAACAATCTAAGTCGTTAAGACAATCAAGGTGTCTGTTGTCTCTCTGGAGACATCTGAACAGTTGAGCAAGGCTAAAGAAATATTTCAGCTTCATCCCCTGAGGTGGGTGTGCCTGAGATTGGAGATGGGAAGGGGTCTGAAGCCGGTGCCCCGAGAGTGCCTTTTCGGATAAATGGATTCTGCGGCTGTCAATTTACAATGTCTGTCAACTCACAATGGCTGATCTCTCCAAATAGCCAAACTAAGCACTGTGCTAACTACACCCATCCCCCTTATCTCGAAGGAGGGGAAGGAATTGCTCACCTGTACAGGGGGAGGAAGGGGAGGTGTAGTGGAAAAACGGTATAAATCTGCTTTATGGGATGGAGAAGTTGAAGCATTTTCCCAAGGAGAAGAAGCTGAAGCATTTTCCCTGGGAAAAGAAGAAGCAGCATTTTCCTGGGAAAGGAAGAAAGAAGCTCTCTGCCCCACTGACATCGTCGCTGGACCGTGGTGGTGACTATACTATCACTTGTTCTACTCTGCTTTCTCCTTTCTTTTCTGCTTCTATTTTCCCCCTACTCTCCTGTCTGCTCTAGAAACTCTGTTTTGCCATTAAAACTTCGTCGTGCACGTGGCATTTGACCTCATTTGTGTCTTAATTTCACCATTTGGGGATCACCTTTAAACCTTTCATTAATAATTGTCACGCGTCCTATATCGGATCGTGACACACTGTTTCTGCTATCTAGAATGATTCTGAAGGTTTTATCCCCTTGTATTTGGGTGTTTAGCTGAGTGCTAGAAGACGCTGGTCAAAGTCAGGTTGAATAGATATGTACATGTCTTGTATGATACTCCATATCATATAATTATTGTTCTGTTTTCATTAAGGGAGGTGACACTTTCATGGCATGATGAGCAAATAAGAACTAAAGCTTGGTGGTTTAGAGTTCGCATAATACTGTCTTACAGAGCTTTACAGATTAAGAGTTTTTCCAGTTTTTCTTATTCTCTAAGGTCAGTTAGTCATTTTTGTTTTCGTGGATTCTTAAAAAATATATATAATTTATAAATCTGTCTGTGCTACATCCTCTTCTTAAGCATCTCAGAGTATTTTTCATTGTCACATACATTTGAAATACTAAGATGTGATAGCCCTTTGTAGAAACTGGCAAAACAGGCACAGAAATTGTGATTTCCTCAAGATCATGCAAGTATTCTGGAAGAACTGAGAATCAAGGTTTGTGCTATTTATTTGGGAAAATACTAACTTCTGTTCCTTATTTATAACAGTTTTATCTACATCTACCACAGAAATTGCATAAATTGGTATTTCTTGTTGGAAAGAGAAGCCATGGAACAGAGAGAGTTTGAGCTTATCCTTCTACGGAATTGAATTGTCTCCTCTGTGTCAGAGAAGCCAGCTGGGTTTTAAACTTGTACTGCTGATGCCACTGTATAGGCACTCATCATACACAGGTATCATAATGAATGACAAGCTGGAGTTAAACCTTCTGGCAAGAGGCCCGATGGGTATTTAATTCTGTCTCCACAAAAGAAACATATTGAAACACAAGCTATAAACAGGCTGTATGTTCTGCACCTCCTGCTGCTTAATTGATACCTTGCATTGGCAAGGAGGAGCTTGTACACCCCCCCCCACCCCCAACAAATCAGGTATAACTACACACACTTGTAAAAGAAAGTACTTTTACTCATGTTTACAGTACTTTTTGCAGCTTGTCAGGAATTGGAATTTCTGCTTTGCATGAGCTGCTGCTACCTCCACATTTGTTTTTTGCTCATGCTGAGTCAAAAATAACACTTTTTAAAAATTTTGTTCAGAGAAATAGGGAAATCTGGTGTCTCCATGCTATTTATTTTCTCTGAAACATTGCAGCTTACTATAACATAGAGCAACATTTTCCTATACTGATATAGTGCTTGTTAGGATTGTCTTCCAGAATCCTCAGGTCCTCCAGGATCTGGGCTGAACTAGTCTACATTTCCCTAGATCTCTGTGGCATTTGATGCTGAGAAGAGAGTCATGTGCTCTAGGAGAAAAGGGGTTCAACAGTGATAGCCAAAAGACTGAGAGTAGAAGTCAAGCTCTTCCTGTAGGGCAATGCACTGAACTGAAGGAAGAAAGAGGAAGACAAAATATTTTATCTTGGTTTTGGCCCAGCCAACCATGTCATCTCAGAAATCTCATATCCTCTGCAAAGGACTTTTTCATTTGTAAAATTTCAGTATTAAGTCCCTTCCCCACTGATCATTTTCACTATTTTTCAGGGGAATAACTACAGGTAAAGGCACCTTCATTAAGACATCTTGACTTTTCCTCCTGAGCCACAGTCCCAGCATCCCAGCTCTATCCAGGATTCAGAGAATACCTCCAGCACAAGTGAGAATGACATTTACTTTATTTAGTTTCCTATAATATTCCTGTTATTTCCTAAAGCTTGTCAGCTAAACCCCATCACTATCCTTAGCAGGAAAAAAGTCTTATTCTTTTTAACAATACTGGCAGTGCCTGGCACTAGGGCCTCCTTTTCTTCGAAAGCTTTGAGCATCATGGGATGCCAGTCAGATTGTGCAACAGCTCAGTGGTCATTCATTCACTTGCCTACAGCAGTGGCAACAAGTGACTCCTAATTCCCTATCTGATACCAGAACATCAAGGGAAGAGGATGCCTGTGGGGAAAATGAAAAGAACAGCAGCAGCTTATTAAGTCACTTAGTGCTGTGGCTATTAAGCTGCAATGAAAAAAGAACAAATGATCTTTTTTTTTCCTATCTTGTTCTCCTGCACATTTTGTTTCAAAGCAGCAAGCAGCATAATCTTTCTATTAAGGATCACAGCGATGAAAATACAGCTTTTGTTTTTCATATAGCCCATTGCTGTTCTATAAGAAAACTGTCCTGCAAACACAACAAATCTCTTTGTGTTACTCACAGATACAAGCTGTCCACAGCCAGACTGCCTTGGGCTCAGATCTCAGATCATCCTGAGACATGCTTCCCATTAAATAGCACCTGATTCTCTCTGTAAATGCCAAACCTACTAACTCAGGCATCCTCCTCAAATTCTGATCTGTATTAGGACTAGCTAATACTTTGCTTCCGAATGTAATCAGATATTGCTTGGGAAACCTGCCATGTACTTTCCCAGGATGTATCTGTGTTAGAAAATCTCAGCTTTTCTACTTGTGACAGCTATTGAAATATTTTTGTGAGATGATTTTTCCAAGATCTCAAATACTCATATACTTCCTGGAAAGCCAAAGAAGTAAATATGTGGGTTTGATTTTAAACCTATACGTTGCTTGCTTCATCCCTGAATATCAGCCAGTTCAGTACCATATTCAGTACCAAGTCTGAAAGGAAAACAGATTATGTCCCATTACAAGGGAAACAAATAGAGGAAGTGTCTCATTTCTGGTATCTGTCCACCCAAGGAATTTCAGCTTTTCTGAGAAAAACAAAGAAGCTGGAAACCAGGAGAACAGGTAAATAAATCTGACAGTCAGAGTGAGAGAAATAATGAGAGCTCAAGTCAGCTACTCCTTTTGATAAGTGGCTTTCTATCTACCAATGATCACTTCCTGAATAAAACCTCTCTCTTAGAGTATAAGCTATAATGCCTTCTACTTGCCAATATCAATCACTATCCACTTTTGTGGTATCTATGCAAAAATCAGAGCAATTTAAAGTCCCTTCTGAAAACTAAAAGAGGCTTTGAATACTGACATAAATAGGTGGGCCCTCAGCTCAGCCATTTGAGTTCTTGTAAGTAAGGAACTAGCAATTAAAAATTAACTATCCCTACACCTTGCTTATCTCCCTACTGTCATCTTTGATTTCTTGAAGCCTAATGGGTATGATTTTATTTCTGGAGATAAAACATAATGATACCAGAGAGTTTCACTCTGCCTAGCACTACAATTGAACTGGATGTAGCTCTTATTATGAAAGAATGAATGAACAACTACGGCTGAAACTATTTTCCCCACTCAGCTGCCACTGCTGACATTTATGACTCCAATGGGTTGCACTAGCTTTTCTCTCAGATAAACTAAAACTTCAGTGTTCACAAGACAGCAATAATTTTTTCAGCAGAGATGATGTTAAGCTGCTATATCCTACCATGTCCAGTCAACACCAAGCAAGGTTAAGCATTGGCTTGAAGGTGGAAATGTTAATGAATGATGATCACTGAAAAAAGTCTGCGAACATTAGTTTGACTGTGTTCTGCCATGACTAATAATGGATAATTCTGTTTCTGTCTAGACAAGCTATTTAAAATCTTGGGATGTAGACTTTTGGATAGGGAAAATTCCTTTCTTGTCAAAATCAGAATTGCTGGTTGGATTGATGTTTCTGAGACACTCTCACATTAATAATAAAGCAGAGTATCAAAAATGTTAAAAAAAAATATTTATCTTCATAATACACCTGTGAGGTAATGCTTTTTGTTTTCACAAAGGAGAAGAAGAAAGGATCAGGTCTTCTTGTATAACTTGTGTGTATTTCAGATGTCATTTTTTTCATCAGTTCTCCCCATCCTATCTGAAGATTTCTGTATCACTGGAAGTCTACTACAGTTTCCCATCCTCTTTGCTTCAGCTCACAGACTGATGTATACAATAAAATACTGAATAGTCAACAGGACTATAAAGGCATGCGTTTCTTTCTGCTGATACTATGACAGACTGTAACTCCTGGCAGGGACCTGTTAAACCCCTGCTTCATTGAAATGGACGAAGAATCCATGGAGATTTAAACAATGACCAGCCTTAGTAACTCACCTGAAAGTGTATGAATGAGCTGGAGCAAAATGACATAATTCAGCAGTCTCTTAAATTCCAGAAAAATCCACAGGGCATGTCTGTAGTTGCTGGATGATGGAGACAACAAAACTACATGTCACAGAAATGGTAGCAGGGGCCACACTGACACTTTCAGTTCCCCCATAACTCCCTGCTGTTCATCTGTAAAATCACCTTTCTTTACCTTCAGGAGTATAGTTGAATTTAGATATCATAACTGAATACGATAACTGTATCTCTGTTTCCAAACCTCTTTACCCATCCATGTTTACAGATTCATGTCTGTATCTGTGTGCATATACAGATCTTTTAGCTTTGCTTTTTTTTTTTTTTTCAGTAAGCAGACAAACAGATTTTTCTTTCTGACTCTGTTCACTATTAATAGTTTTCTTTTTTTCTTTTTTTTTTTTTTGTGTTGCTGGGGTTTTTTAAGCAAGATGGCTCTGTGTGAGAGAGAATGCTTGTGTCTAGAGGGGTTTAAACAGCTTAGGTTTATATACTTCAAGAAGTAGAGACAAAAAAGAGGAGGACTGGATTTAACAAGAATCATTGTTGATTTGCATCCTAAAAGGTATCTGACAAGTGTAGTAGTGATTTGAACAAAGCCAGATCTCACTAAAGGATTCCTCTTTTCTTTGCCCAGTAAAAATGACAAAGCCATCACAAACGGAGGTCTTCAGAGACACCACAGCTGAAGCTGTTACCAAAGGCACAAAAATATTTAGAAGGACAAGTATTCTTTCTCCTGACACCTTTAACACTCAGTATACCAGCCTAGCATCACAAGGCATATGTAAAGTCAGTGCACAGGAGTTTCTTCAAGACAAGAGTCTTGAAAATATATCTGCCATGAATATCACTGTTTTTATAGATTGTGTTGTACTGAATATCTGTGCAGATTCCTTACCTGCATAACAGGTTCTGTTCTCATTGCCATGAATCCCCTGGCTGAATATTTTTCACTCCCCTTTCACTTTTTTGTAGTATTTCAGTCCTGGAATAGTTAGAATAAGCACAGAGGGAGCAAAGGAGTCCATTCTCAGTCAATTTTGATCACTTTTAAAAATTTATATATGATGTTTGACCTGAAACAGTCAGGTTTTGATGACAGGTGTATCAATCAGGTAAAAAGAAAACAAATATATTTCCATAAACAAGGTAAAGTTACCTATGCAGAGCAGGTTGGAGTTCCCTGGACAAGAAAGAAAAGCCTCAGTCGAAAAGCTCTGCAGTGCTAGTCACAGTCTGGACTATGCAACATACATGTATGAAAATATATGAATGTAGAAGCATATATGTGAATAGAATAGGAATAATTTCAGTTGGAAGGTACCTACAATGATCATCTGGTTCATCTTCCTTACCAATTTAGGGCTGAACAAAAGTTAAAGAGCATTGTTCAAATTTCTATTAAACACTGACAGGCTTGGGGCATTAAGTACCTCTCTAGGATGCCTGTTTCAGTGTTTCAGCATTTTCCTGGTAAAAAAAAAATGTTTCTTTATGTCAAGACTGAAAATCCCCTGACATAGCATTAAGCCATTCCATCAGCCTCCTTTCCTCCTAACTAGACCAACCCAGTGTCCACAGCATGTATGTATACAAGCAATATAATGAGGCAAAAAAAAAAAAAAAAAGAAAGATGCAGCTGTATGATTCACTTAGGAAAATTGTACTTAATACCCAGGAGACTGTTGAGCATATTCATATCACACTCCTTGTAGAGGTAATGAAGAGAGATAGGTATCTCCAGAGACTAATTTAGTCCATTGCTCTTATAAAGTAATTAGACTTCATCAGGTAAGGAGAAATCTGGGCCCTCAAGTTGACAATAATCTTTAAATGAGCACCTGAACTCCCTCTGCAGTTTGAAATCTACAATGTTTCTTCAGATCCTACACAAAATGTTTGCCTGTTGTGTTACACAGCTTCCTGGGAGAAAATGCCTGCCACTGTCTCTGGGAAAAATAACTTTCAGATTCTTAACTTATTCAGGCTTTTTGGATGTTTTGGGGAGTGTGGGGAGGAAATCACTCAAGTTGCTACATTCAGAATTCTACTGAGCTTTGAAATATACTTAGATTTTAGTTTAAAATGTATTCAATCCACGAAGACTCAAATTGAAGCACAGTGGGCTGCTTTGACTGGAAAGATTTTGTTTTTTATTCCTAACTTACAGCTAAAACAAGTATGTTTAGATTAACCTCAGATTGAATAGGTTTGATTTTGACCCAGGAACAATGCAAAATAGAGGTTTTTAAAGAAAAACGACCAATCCAACTCCCACATCTTTTATATAGTTTAATTGCCACATGTTCTTTTATATGCTGATTTGGTTTTCTTTTCTTTCTTTTCTTTTTTTTTTTTTTTTTCTTTCAAACAGAAACCCCCTTCTTTCACCTCAAAAAAGCTGCTTGAGTAAACTATGGTGTTTTCATAATATACTCTGCAGCAAAAAGAAATGCCTGTGCTTGCAAACCAGCACAGTTCATGCTGGAAGCTGGAAACAGATTGGCAATGACATTCCAAGTACAACATTTCTATTTTGAAAAATCCCTCATTCTCACATCTGGCATAGTTTCACCTGGAAGATGTTGAGTGAAATCCTGGCCCTGCTGTAGCAGCTAGACATTAAGGACCTAATCTGTTCAGGTGCTTTAGGAAATCTCTAGGCATCTACCTGCATCATTACATAGCTAAATAGTTCTAAAAATCTGGTCTGTGAAGGCTATTGAAGGAACTATTCAGGGTCCAGTGGTATTAACTGTTATTTATCAGTGAGGACTGTAGGATTTGGCTTGCACATAACAGGCCCATGATGTGCATCATTGCAGAAGAGGATCCCAAAAACAGAGAAATGCTGCTTCTTTTCTGGCTGCCATGACCTTTTTGCCAATTTGACTGTGAAATATACTTTGAAAGTATTGTTTCACACAAAACATACGTCTTCAGTAGCTATGAAGAGTAAATTATCTCTTTTAACTGAAAAGTTTTAAGGACTAGCACTAGAGTAAGCAGCCATGGGACTCTGACATTATAATCATGGTTCCATTAAAAGAGAGGGAAAGACATTATGTTTTATAGGCTTACAAGTAGTTGGACATTCATTGATTAACAAATGAACTGGAGCTGCACTTAGATGCCCATGGAAGTAAATGGGCATTAAGAGAGCTCTACACTGCATAAAGTCAGGCCTTTGCCTTGCTTCTTACTGCAGATGTATGCATATGTATGTATGTCTGAAGTTACTGCCTAACACTACTAAAGACAAATTAATGTTAAAGGAGCAGAAACTATTTCCTAAGTGAGTCTAGGACAAGGGTAGTGACTGAGATATGTTACATGGTTGGACTCAGTGATCTAGGAGGTCCTTTCCAAACACGAAAGGTTGGAAAGGTTTATAAGTTTTACTCTGTCTGAAGATTTATTCAATACGATATAAATACTAACAGGCAAACCTTTGTTCTAAGCACTTCATATACAGTCTGTCTATGCAGGAGTAGAAGCAAGGGATTAAAACCCATCTAACTGCTTCCTAGGGAACATTTGTGTTCTTTGAGCTTGCTTTTCCTTCATGTCTTCTTTTCTTTTTCTTCTTTTCTTGAATATCTAAACGCATTTCATGCATCTGTTTTGCACGTTTACATGCTGGAGGGGCATGGAACTCAATGTAAAGTAAAATCTTACCTTTGGTTTTGTAAGAGATGATCAGTGGATGATAGACTTAAGCATGTAAAGGCACCTATCACATTACATATTTATGAATTTTGACACATGCATGCCATTAATGCAATATAAGCTTAGTATTCCTTCAGGAGTACAGGCTATGTTATGCATCCTTCTTCCATCAATTTCCCAATCAAAGTAACTTATACTTTCATATGCATATTTCTACCTAATTAGTGAATGAACAGTGAGAGATTCTTTCCTTTCTGATTTATGCATTAATCATCTAATACTCTGAAGCATGATATTTGGTTCATCAGGTCTCTGATGGCAAAGACCTGTGTGCACTATAAAAGTCTATTGAAGTAAAATCCCCTACTCTGCCTTCAAGCTCATAATTTCATTGCTGAAGTATTTTCCCAGCAAGATGTGCCTTGTTCACAGTGTGAGTGAACAACCATTTCTAAGGACACACAGTATACATGTTCCATACACTGAGAAGTGTCCATGTGGCCTACCAACACAAATGCTTTTTACTGTTAGGTTGGAAAGTATGTGGTAAACCTGACACTGTGGAACTGGGATACAGAATAATTCCAACCATGGAAGGGTATCACATTCTTTGGAGGATTGAGATACCATGCTGGGAGCAATCTAGTTATTTTTCTAATTTTCCTATAAAAATATTGCTTAATACTGGAATCTAGTTATAGGGTTTACATTTGTAACTGATTACAGAGACTTCATTCTTCTGTTAACATCTTCTGTGCTATAACATGAGTGTGACCATTCATATTGCAATTGCACCCATACCTATCTTTACCTTGAAACTTTTACAGTTAAGTGATAATGAAAGGGTAGGGAAAGGAAGTGCCTTTGTCCTTGTATGGACAACCTGAAGAGAGTAAACCCACCTTATCAGCAGTACCTGAAGACAGTCTTGAAGTAAGTATATGGTTAGGTTTCAGTCCTGAAACATGTTAAGAGACTTCACTAAGATCATAAGGAAAATCTGGAAGATTTCCAGTCTTCTACATCCTTTCACAGTGCTCCAGTGAAAAAATAGCCTTTCTCTGCTAATATTGTTCACTGGGCTAAGTCTTCTTCAGACAAGTCACTATGTCCTCTGATGCATCACCAAGGGATGTAAGTGTATGCTGACCCAGAACTATCTCACTGCAGCACAAAAATAACACTTAGTAGTTTTATCCACTTCCTTGTTTTGGTATGTCAGGGCAGTGATACAAATTCATTGCTTCTTGTCAGCTGTCTGGCATCTGCTGACAATGTCTGCAGGAAAAGTGAGTGGTTATATTTAAATATCTGTCAGCAAATATGACAAAAGACATGAATACTTCTCTGGGATTTGCAATGACCTTTTCATTTGCCTTGAAGACTTGTCTTCCTCTGATCAAGAAACTAATTAGATTGCTGCAACTTGCTGTACATCTCTATCACTGCACTGAAGAAATTCATTTCTCCATTTGACAGTGACTCTGCAGGATATCTCCATCCTTCATATGAGCCTGTGGCTACAAATAGTTACACTTTCTCCATAGTTGAGACCTGGGCCTCACACTTTGAAGGTGATAGAAGAATGACAAACTTTGGTTGTGAACAATCAGATTGTTTAGCAAAACTGAATTACCCTGGAAGTTCATTATCTGGAGTTTCCACAGTCCATTGGTACAGTCCTGTAATGGATCCCATGCTGATATGTCTTGAAAGTAGGCTAAAGGAATTAAAAACAGTCACAGCTTTCCATAAATTGAGAAGATAAAGTTTTCTGATGCTACCACAGGACATACAGATATCTAAATTTTCCTAAGATGGGAAGGGCACATCTAGAAACAAGCTGGTAATCTTTCAGTGATGCCAGCAACCAGCAGTGGTGGTGACGATGAGGCTGTTGTCTTTGCAGTGTCACATAGATCAGCATTAGGACAGACTATTCTCTCAGTGGATTATTTGCTATTCTATTTCATGATTTGCTGAAAAAAACTGGAAAATTAAGGTAGTGCCAGGATGACACTCACAGAAGCTTTGGGTAGAGTAATCTCACTTAGGCTGGAAAAGAAATGTAGATTCAAACTCTACCTGTTCACTACAGAACACTTCTGGGAGGAGCTCTTTCTTGCAGAATACAGTAATTCTTGTAATAGACATCTCACAACAAATACACTATATAAATATGTTTCCAGATCAAGAGTAGCTTCTTTCTGGAAGTTCTTCTTTATTTGCTGTATATTTCAGAGTCAAGAAGACCACTAAGGTATTCCGTCTGTCCTCCTAAAAATCTTAGGCCCTTGAACATGCTGTTACTCTCTCCTCCAGTAGCTGTGGCCAGCTAAACTCTGCCAGGACAGGGATGCTGCAGAGCAAGCAGCTACTTGAAGGTAGATAAAGAGGAAGCCTGCTTCCCTACTGCAGGCTCCAAGCCAAGTGACAATGTTCTATCTGAAGTAAGATGAAAAAAAAACCAAACCAAAACAAAAAACCCGTCAGTTTTGTAAAAAGATTTTCTACTTTGTTTAGAGGACTGTTTATTGAGAGAAGTAAGCAGTTACCAGCTCACATGCGAAACTCAGGAGGCCTATTTGTATATAGCTTATATGTGTGCCTCACAGGACTACCCTCTGAAGAAAGGCATCAAGTTTCCTATATTCTAAGTGTCAGTAATATGGATCCCACTGCACATTCAGCTGGGTCATAAAAACCCCTCTTTGCTTACAATAACTATGAAAGCACTACATGCATTAAATTAAAATATTGTTAAAGCATTTGTGGGGACTCCTTATAAATAATCATCAAGATCCAGCACTTGGGAATCCACCGTATTTCACAGAGTTTTGTTCCTTGCAATCTAGAGCACAAGTCTTATAAGGAGCGGTTGACGGACTAGGGATTGTTTTGCCTGGAGAAAAGGAGTCTCAAGGGAGACCTTATAATTCGGTACAACTACCTGAAAGGAGGTTGTAGTAAGGTGGGGATCAGTCTCTTCTTCCAAGTAACAAGTAATAGGACAAGAGGAAATAGCCTTAAATTGTGCCAAAGGAGGTTCAGGATAGACATTATGAAAAAAATCTTCACAGAAAGGATTGTAAAGCACTGTAACAGGCTGTGCAGAGAAATAGTGGAATCACTATCCCTGGAGGTATTTAAAAGATGTGCAGATGTGGTGTGGAGAGACATGGTTTAATGGTGACCTGGAACTGTTAGGTTAACAGCTGGACTTAATGTCCTTGAAGGTCTCTTCCAACTGAAATTGTTCTACAATTCTATGATTCTGCAATATAGGGAGAAGGCAAACATTTTCATAAATGTTTTGGGTTTGTGCCTGGGTGGCTGTAGTAGCAGAGGAAGGTGCTGCTGACATTGCTTCCACAAAACTCTCCCAGCTCCAAGTCAGATTTGCCTCTGGCTAAGGTCTAGCCAATTATTTAATCTGTGGTAACATATTTAAGAGGAGAAAACCTATTGGACAGGTTATTTTGAGTTGGGTGTTGAGTTTTTATTTTAATGTGAGTGGGATGTGAGGTAAAAAAAACCAACATGCAAACACTCAGGTCAGTGAGAAAGGAGCAGGGGAGACACTGGAGCAGCCATTTCCCTTTAGCCCGTGGTGGCATTACAGGCTGTCTTTGCTGCCCTTGGAGATCAACAGTGGAGAAGAATCCCATCTGCCAGTGGCACACTCCACACTGGAGCAGGGGACCAATCCCAAAAAGTCCCGTTCCCTGGCCCCCTGTGCTTTTGTAAGGGAGGAGGTAGCTGAGCTGGTCTGGGAAAGAAAGGGAAGGGTAGGGAGAAGGTATATTTAAGATCTGGTTGTATTTGTTAATGTCCTTCTCTGATTGACTTGGTGAAAGGATGGTGGTTTTATTTAAATTGATTTTGTTTCCCTAAGTTGAATCTGCCTTTTGCCTGTGGCCATAATTTGTATTTTCTCCTCCCCACTCAAGAAGACAGGAGTAAGAGTGAATGAGATGCTTCGTAATGCTTTGTTGCCAGCTGGTTGGGCTCAAACCATGACAATAAATATGGAACTTCTTTATTAACAGTTAAAATTATTCACTTTCTTTGAGAAATAAACAGCTGTGTAGGACATACTGTCCTGAACCTGTTACTATTCCAGGCAGGGAGTAATTCAGAAACCTATGTCTAAATGCAGTATAGATATTTTTAGCTTTAAATTCTTAAATGAAACCCTTTGCTTGAATGCCACTTGGTTAGCAATATCACTCTGTTCCGGTGATGGTACTAGCAGACCTCCATTTGCCCCAGATGACCTTTTAGTATGACCAGGATTTTATAGTCCCCACAATATGGAGAGGCATTGAAGATGTCTCCACAAACTGCATGATGAATGTCTGTCCTTATGATTGATCATATATGACTATATTTAAAGGACAAAAAAAACTAATTCAATGAGAAATTAGACCTAAATTATATACCAGTAGAAATCAGAAATGTAAGCAGACTTAACTACGATGCTTCATACATTCTACAGTATTGTTTATACTGCATATAGATACTCAGTTTAGTCCTTATCCTCTTTTAATAGATACATTGTCCCCACTGTTAGCTGGTATTGGAAACAAACAAACAAAGAATTGAAACTTCTCATTAAAATGTTTTCGGGTTGGCTTAATTTATTTCTTTTTTTTTTTCTTCTTTCTCTATAAACTGTGTTCTAGTTTATGGAGAAAAAAAGTTACTTTTCCGAAGTTGAGGTACTCTCTATATGCCTAAATTTTAATATTAATCTAAAATTCCCCTTTTATTTCTATACTTTCCCTTACATGGCCAATAAAAGGGAGAGAAGTGAAGGAGGGAGGCTTGTTTCCCCAGGAAACAAACATATTAATTCTCTAAAACAATATTATTCAAAAACTTTGTTGGTGATAATTTTTAATGCACAAAACCTATTTACATTATTACCTATTAAACCATTTCATCAATTTCAGGTTATTTACTATTTTCCAGGACAGCTCTGTTTCAGAAGTCCACAGGCCATGAATTCTAAGGGCTGTGGGATATTTTCATGCCATTATATACTACAGAGACCTCACATTTTCCAAGGTCGTTACATTGGTTTTGTAAATACAAAAACATCACCACACAGGCATTCCTAATCTAGATCTGCCCAATGGCCCTGTTCTCTCTCACAAACCATGAAGAAAAGCAGCTGCTCCAAATAGCAGAAGCAAAAATTCAGCTTCTGAAATAATGTACCCAGGATGAATGCTCCTGCCCAGCCACCATTAGTTAGTTAATCTACTATAACCATTTTTAAAAGCACATAATGAAGAACAGGCCAAATGACTTTAAGACTGCTGCATCACTTTAAAAAAGCTCTCATTTTAGTCAGCTGCAGCTGAGCAATACAGGTGATCAGAAATTCATTCACCACAAAAGAATTAATTCATAGCGCAATACAACACTGTAGTTAATTTCATTTCCCATAAATTCTTGTTGGATCACTTCAACAAGCATGATGTGTCAGACCAGAAAATGACCATGGTGACATAGCCCAAAGGAGTAGGCATGTCTATTTGGTTATGATCATATTCTAATAATCTCCCAATAGTCATAAAGCTGAGCACAGGGATATCTGATAGATGGGTTTAATGGACTGACACTGATCAAAGAGAGAACGTGAGTTAGGCATCATGAGCATGGGTCTAACTGAGATTCATTAGAAAATGCAATAGTCTCACAAGTTCGACGCTCCATCAAACAACTCATTTAAAACCACGCTAGAGAGAACCACTGAGCTGTTCAAGTGCTCTACTGGTGAGTGAATAGATGCATAGGAATGGAAGGAAATATCCAGGTTATTCAGTGCATCCAACACTTCACTTATGAGCAACAGACATTTAGGATGGGAATCAACACCACATCAAGGCACTTTAACAGAGATATCTACATCTGTGTGCCTACACTAGGGATGATATTAAATAGCTACTGCAGTTAGTGGAGACTCAGATCTGCATAAAGCAGACAGTGGCTGGTAAGCTGAATGAACTGCTTTTCAGCCCCCATGACAAATTCTTCTTTGACTTTCCCAGCAGATCAGATATCATCTCACACCTATATATATAAGATAAAGTTCTTAATCCTCAACTGAATTCTAGCTTTTTCCTAAGAGGAACTGTTATCAGCAAACAACCAGTAAAACAAACACCACATGCTCCCATAAATCTGCACTGTAAAAGACATGGACTTTACAAGGAGAGTAATTATTTGATTTAGTGTTCTGAATGAAAGCATGAAGAGCTATTTGAGATGTCCTGGGCTATCCAATGCATGAACACAAGTTTGGCAGATATGACATGGGAGTCACAGGAGAGAAGTGACATTCTAGAATAATGGCTGGGGAGTGGGTAGGATATTTTAAGTGGCACCAGTTTCCTATGTTTAAACAACAAAATGGAGCCATTAGTGACCTCCTAAGCAAGAACTGAGCTCCAAATATCTTTATATTGTGTCTAGCACATCAGTGTTTTTTGAGCATTGTAACCTGCAACACAGTTATTAGCAGAAGTACCTCTTTGGATTTCCATACTGCAGGACCATAGTCCTTCTTGTGGTATGTCATGTCACAAGCTGGTAGGGGTGAGGATCCTTGATTTCCACAAATAATCTCAGTTTAACATCAACAAATTGTGGATATGAAATCTCTTCAGTGCTGATTTTTGATCTTTAACATATGGTTTAGGCCAACTTATAACAACCCATGTTGTTGTTATGAAAATTAGAAAGGCAAAGAGGAAAATCAAAAGGAAAACGAAACATGGATTAAATACATTGGTTCCACTTTCAGGTTGTTTGAACAAAAGTAATTTACATAGTTTCATTCTGGATCTCAGCAGAGACGTGTTTAATTATAATAATTATTGATAGGTAAAAACTTCCCGTCCTTTCAAGTCCATTTAAAAAAAAAAAAAAAAAAAAAGTAGGAGTCCATTTGTAATGTTCAAGAAAAACAGAAGAAAATATTGTGCAGAATTAGGTAGATTTCCGTCTGATGTTTTAGTTTCATTTCCCAATATGGGGTACTACTGTCTTTTATTAGTGCTTACTTTATCTGTGGATAAGGAAATATTCTTTATATTTTAGGTAAGGGAAATACAATAAGTTTAATCTATTCAGACTTCAGAACTGTGTTTGATAAGGTAGGTGTACCATGTGAATATAGTAGTTACATTGCAGAAAACCATTATTAGTAGAATAACTACAAGGCAAGTAATGATTAGAGATTACAACAGCATGTGCTAAAATGAGAAATATTTAGCTGAAGGGAAGTTATTTGTGGAATTCCCTAGAATTGCTAGCAGGATATTTCTTCAGAAATTGAACATAAAAAGATCATGCTAATGAAAGTTGCTATGACAGAGGTAAAGGCACTAGACAAAGTTAAAGAAAATCTGAATATTTCATAGTATGAATGAGATGACATTAATTGGATTAATTGAAATCAGATGACTAAAGTTCAAGGACATGATCCCAGAAACTACAGTCAATGTTCATTATAGAATATTTATTCTCAAATCCTCATTAGGAAATGACACAGGGAAAGTAATATTCAGATAGCTGAGTCAACAATAGGATGACCAAGAGCCACTGGGGTGATGTGATCAAGAAAAAGGCAAATACCAATTTGACTATAAAAAGATTTATCTGGGAGAAACACAGGGAAATATTTAAAGTCTCTAGAGAAAAGCAAACTGTCAGCAGGATCCCAAAACCACCTTCCACACAAGACAATGGAGGAAAAAGGGAAAAAAAAAAGGAAAGCAGAAGCAGTTGTAAATAAAAAAAAAAAAAAAAAAAAAGGATATATAGACTGTGAATACTAAATTAATTTTACTTAATCTGTTTGAAAAGAATCCAAGAAGAGGTAGAATAATTTCTCTGATACAAACACCTGGGAACAGTCACAGAAGTCACAGATCTGCTGGAAGCCATCACTTCAAGTCCTCTTGTCCATCCCCACTTAAATCAGTATTGTCAACAGCTCAGGTCAATCATGGCTCTGTACAAACAATCCTTAAACTTTTAGGATGGGGATGCCACACCTCTGGTGGTTATTGCCAATATAATTGGGAAAAGACTTTTGTAATATCCAGTCTAAATCATTCCAGCAGCAGTTTTTGAACATTCCCCATTGTTATGTTCTCTGGCAGTACCAAGAGCATTTGTAGATCACCTCTGTCTCAGAAAAAGAAGTGTTTCCCCTAAGGAGGATGTGGTCCAAAATAAATGGATAAAAATCTCTCATGAGTAACTCAAAATCAAAGTAACTTTTCTCCATAACTGGATTGGGTCTTTGGAGTAGATTTTGATCAAGGAAAATGAGAATAAGAAGAAGGTTAGTCAGTCAGTCAACTTTAAGGCAAAGCTTTAACAAATTTCTGAATAGGAATCAATTACTTAATTGTTGAGTTGTAGAAGAGTCTTGGATTCTGTGATGTCTTTAGAGTTCTTTGTTCTGCAGTCATGAGTATCTCCTCTAATTTTCTCCATCTAATAGAGCAAGGACTTTGCAAATGCTTGCACCTTTCCCTTTAGGAGCAAGAGGAAATGTTTCTATTGCCAATTATTGTTAGCAATTTTGAGATAGTCCAAGTGCTGTTTGTTTTAAATCCCACAGACCAAATACTGTTTGGTAGGAAACCCATCAGCCAACTACTGTTTACTGGAATTTTCACCAACCACTAGACCATGAGTCTGCCAGGGTTACATAGAAGTATAAAGGTAAATCAGTATGAGAGGGCTGGACTGGAACACTCTCACAGTAAATAGTCCCCTGGATTCCTCACAAATCCTTTGTGACAATAATCGCTTATTGTGAGAATAGATTCTTTTGCAGGGGCATCTTCTACAAAGCCAAGATGTTTCTTAATATCAGTCATAAAATGCACACAGAATTCCTTTTACAGACAGGGATATGATTGTTCCTAGGAATTTATTTTTTTTTTTCATGGGTGACCTTGTACAGTATTATTCAAGACAAATTTTTTCAGCACTGAAATAGGGTTATAAACATGTCTGAGTTTTATATATATATGTATAAAAAATTTTTCTGACGATGGTTTTCAATGGAAAGAAAATCAACTTTGATTACTTATCAAATGCTACTGGAGTATTAAAAACTATGGAAGTTATTTCTTCATAACAAATTTCCTCATTTTATGTCTCTCAGGAAATAAATTAATGCTTTTAGACACTCTCCTTTTCCTGCTTCTTTTTCTTTTCAGTCTTCACTTTATCTCTGACACTAAAACATTCTTTTCAGAGACATTATTTTATTAATGAATTATTATGCATTTGCAGTACTACTTTCCTCAGCTGAATACCTTTATTCGAGTCTCTTTCTCACATTTTGAAATTACAATATAGGACTGAAAAAAGAACAGTTGTTGCATATTTCCCCTTCAAAACATAAATTAAATAAATAAATAGATCAGACAACACTGTGTGCAGGTGTTCCTGTATGAAACAATTGGTATTATTATATAAAAGAAAATGGAATGAGATGAGTTTTACTGAATCCCTTAGGGAAATCATTCAATATGCACTCTTATAAAAGTCTAATAATGGCCTAGCTGCTGCTTGTTTGCTTTGATGAAGCTGATAATAACAGAAATCTACATTTATTTGCATTTTTTCTGCTAGAATTCGGTGAGGCGTCTCCAATGTAATTTTAAAGTATTAATCTAACACATGTAGATTTTCGAGTTGCATTAAGTAGAAAGAGATCAGACACAGACTCATGAGACAAAGTTCTTCTTGGGTTATGCTTGACCACCAATGATCATTAGTGTGCATTCCTTCCGAGAGTTACCAAACATGAATATATCCTCATTTTTTAAAGTATCTATTAAGAGATAGTTAATGCGTCAAGGGTGCACCAAGTTTAGGGACAAAGAGTGAAGCTGCTGAGAGTACTGCTTTTGTATCTTCATGGAAACAAGCTATAAAGATCTGATAAGGAGGTGTAAACACCTGGAAGTTAACTGGGAATCTGTCATAGCTCCTTTCTCCAGGATCATGACTAGGAATATAATTACTTAAGTGATAACTAAAACCTCAGAATCCAGGTATGGCCCCACAATTTAAGTTTTCAGAGATCTTATATAGAATCATAGAATGGTTAGGGCTGGAAGGGGTCTGCAAAGGTCATCTAGTCCAGCCCCTCTGCAGTGAGCAGGGATACTCACAACTAGACCAGGCTGCTCAGAACATTGTCCATCCTCACCTGGAATATCTCCAGGGATGGTGCCTCAACCACCTCCCTGGGGAGCCTATTCCACTGTTCTACCACCCTCAAGTTAAAGTACTTCTTCCTGATATCTAGTCTAAATCTACTCTAATTTAAACCCATTACCCTTTGTCCTTTCACTAGAGGCCCTTGTAAACAGCCCTTCTCCAGCCCTCCTGTAGGCCCCCTTCAGCTACTGGAAGGTGGCTATAAGGTCTCCCCACAGCCTTCTCTTCTCCAGGCAGAACAACCCCAGCTTCTTCAGCCTGTCCTCATAGGAGAGGTGGTTCAACCCCCTGATCATCTTTGTGGCCCTCCTCTGGACCCGATCCATCAGGTCCATGTCTTTCTATGTTGGGGGCTCCAGAACTGGATGCAGTATTCCAGGTGAGGTCTCATATAGGAAGCAGAAGACTGTATTAAGCACTGAGTTCTGGTTGTCATTAGCTGATGTGACTACTGCCAAGATCTGAAAGATTTGGAAGGAAGTATTTACGTCCTCATTTTCTCTATTTTTCATATCCTGTCTCTTTTTGAAAAATAGGACTTTCTGAACAATGAAGGTAGGCTGATTTCATTGTTGCAATGGATGTAACTAAAATTTTGGAAATTTTCTGTTTTGAAAAATCCCTGTTCTCATCAGAATGCCAAGGGGTTTGGACAATTCTTCTCAGACGTTAAGATGTCAAAGCTAGTCTAAAAGAAACTAGGCCTTACCACTCTGCAACTGGCATAGTCACATCCTGTTTACCAAGACTTCAGTGTATTTTTGATAATCTGGATCATCATCATCTCTTTCTTCCAATACTTTTATTTACTATAAATGTTTCTTTTTCACAGAGCTACTGGATGCAACAACAGCTTCTTGTGCTAACTCAACATGCTTTATTCTGTTACCCCAGTGAGGACTCTGTATTGAGTCAGTTCTCTTTCTCTCAAGAGCCCCAAATAAACTTTGTGGCTTCAAAAAACTTCCCCAATCAATACCTCCTAAGGTCCCTGAAGTGTTATAATCTGAATCAAGGTCTGTGAAGCAAAACTGAAAATGAGCTTAGCAGGGTTTAGCTTCAACCTGTTATCTGTCACAGGAGGGTTTGCTTTTTTCTACATTTTTTGTTGTTGTTGTTGCTCTTTGATTTTTTTTTTTTGTTAACTTTCACTTCTCAAAAGTCAACTCTTATTTCTGAATCTGCTGGCTGTAGCCCTGCATCAGGTAGGCACCCCTCAAACTTTCAGCTGAATAATCAAATAGTTCTGATTTCTTTACTTTTCCCAGAAAAAAAATAGGCATCTAAACTGAAAGGATCTCATTTTGTTTGTTTAACTTGATTCCTCTCTTTTGTCATAATTTGAAATAATTGTTGGAACAGAGACATAGCTGCTGCTAGAGTGACTCAGCTCTCCAAGGCAAAGACAAATCTCAAGTTATTTTTTTTCTGTAACCCTCAAGAAATAATTAATTGATTTTTAAGCCTGATCAAGGAGATTTTTTGTAGCATTATAGTAATTGTATCCAATCCACTAGCCACAACTGACAAAATCTATGAGATATTAGTAAAGGCAAATAATTTTCCATTGAGAAAAGCTGTCCTGCTGGTATACATTTTTATTAACCCTTGTACAACTTGAGAATAAATTCACAATGGAATTTATTTAAAAAAAAAATATATTTTAACATGCATAGTTACGATAGGACCACTGGGCTCATGAACATTCATGCTCAATATTATTATTTAGTGAAATAACCATATTTATATTTTATCATTTCTTTGATGCCTGGGAAATAACATTTTAGGTATTGCTGAATTGTCTCTGGAGCACACAAAGAACCACTGGGAAATTCTCCTATACCATCTCTGAAGTTTCCCTCTATTCCCTGGTTATGTGTAAGTCATGTTGAATTATTATATGGGAGATGGCAGTATTCTGTTTCCTCTCTGTCTGATGCAGATTGTTTGGCATAAGTTAAATTACATCATCCAAACATGTAACTGTTCACGGACATAAAGTAAATCAAGGAGTGGTGCTTTCTGCACTATACTATAGGCAATCAGAGCAGAAAACAAGGAGACCCTCACATCCCTTACTCTGAAATGTGGGGTTTGTAGCTTTAATAGGAAAGGAATCATGAACACTAATCTGTGGCTCAACAGATAAGTTTCCTTCTCTTTTTGAGAACTAGAAAAGAATAATACAGTGAATATTTTCTCAAAAAATCTCAATTCAATGACTACCAAACTTTTCAAAGCAAAAAAGTAATTTGACACCAGTCTTTGAGGAAGGTTTTGAAGTTAGAACTTTCTGATTTACATTTCAGAAATTAGAAATACTAGGGATTTTTCTATTTTGATTTTGGTAATTACATGCAGTTCTGTAATGCAGTAAATTGGAAACAGAATTTTAGACTCTGAAATAATGAGAACAAAACTTTTTATTAAGATAATTTAAAAAATAATAATAATTTAAAAAAAAATGAGGTGGCACATTTGTGTTTCAGTCCAGTACCAAGTCAGGACATAACCATGATCCTAGAGTGCCCTCAAATAGGGCATAAAGCCTAAGAACTGCTGGTGTTGGTTCTTTGCAGAGCCCTGGCCTGGGCAGTTGGACTCTCCCCTGGTCTGTGACCCTCCAAGGATATGTCTGCCCATTGAGTGAACCTCACACCTTCTGTCTGTGTGATTGATACCTTTGGGTACTCGTGTGGGTGGTTTCCCCTTTATAAGTGAGTGTATAACCATTTTGAAGTCACCTTGCCTTAAAGTTTAGGAATTAGTTTGTGTAGTACCTATATTCCCAACAGACATCCCAATTTATAATTTGGTTTTTGTTGAAAGGAGTGCTGGGCAGCTTTGGTTGCAATAAATCCCCGTTTTTGGATAGTTGCCACTGTCTGTTTTGTGAGTACCTCTGTGACACCCCTGTCCTTCAGAACTATGGGAACAACAACAAAAAAAATCTTGCAGAACTATTGTTATTGGCTATAACTAAAACTTGGCTGTTACTCTGGATTTGTGTGTTGTTTGGTTGTTTTGTTTTGATTGAATATTTTCTGAAGTCAAACTGTTCCTGGAAACTTTCCAAATTAGGGTTCAAAATAAAAAATAATTAATCAAGAGCAACAAGAAGGAGTGTTTATAACACTGCAGTCAGTAGGGTTTAAAGAAAGATGAGTAATGCTATTTCAGTACCAGAGTCTACTCATCTTCCTCTCCTGTGAATAGCTTTAATGGCAGAAAGCCATTTTTAGATTCGTATGTGGTTCCTCGTGTGCAGTGTCCATATTTTGTACATCTATAGGTGTCACTGGAAAAAGCTAATTCATGTGCTGCCTGCCTGAAACCTACTGTAACAAATCTAAGTGCACTGAAACAAATGTTATGGCTGTAATACAAATCCTGCTTGATGGGTTTTAGTAATAGAAATGCAGAAAAGGAAAGGTGTTCACAGCTGCAAGCCCAGCTTCTGATAAAAACTTCCATGGCTGACTTTATTCAAGTTTAAAGTGAAGACATTTAACAAGGAACTGAATTAGGCACATCAACTAATCTTCTGTTCTGTCTAGGTGAAATATTAAGGAATCTGCTCACCGAGTCTAGCTTTAGGAATACTGGACTGGAGTTAGAGTGTTACGTGACATGTTACCCCTGGAAGAAGTTTCCAGTCTAGGTGCTCCATCTCCTTTTATCCTTTCTTCTCCCTCTTTCCCATGCAGATGTCTCATTAAAGTTTTAACAGGGGTTTATAAACAGATTGTTAGAGGCACAACCGTGAACCTAGTTAAACTATTCCTTTACAAAATCAGCTAGTAGATCTGCATGGATTTAACAAGGAAAGTCTGTAAAAGAGAATGCTGCTCTGTTTTGTAAATGCAAAGAGGAGAGTATCTATTTCTTCAGCACAGAATGCTAGGGAGATGGATGTGGAAGGAGTCACAGAATCAAATAGGCTCTGACTTTTATTCAAGTTTGTAACTCAAAATCCAGACAGATGTTATAATAGCTAAAAAATACTGGTACATTATAGGCTGGACCCATCCTTACCACTAAAGCAGATAATATTTTGTTGTCTTTGTTATGGATTACAAAGCTGAGCTGAGGATTCCTATTCTCATCCCACACACTTAAAATCAAAGCTGACTACTTCTCACTAAAATCAGACTGCACCAAGAGGACTGCTGGGGAATATTTTTCCTTGCTTGACTGAGTGCTGAGGCACCAAATGTTAGTCTTGAGTTCAGAATTCATATCCCAAGTTGCAAATTACCCTCACTGGCCACGAAGTGGGAGCATGTGTAAGGAGAGTATGGATGGTAGGTGGACTGCAGAGGATTTTCCAATGGAGGGGCACTGCTTGCTCCAGTACCTATTGTGAGAAAGGAGAGCACTGGTCAACCAACTGACAGTGTTTATCTTTTGTCTCCCCCTTTTTGGGGCCAAGTCCAGTAGTTCCTCACCTAAGAGACTCTCATTTACCATGGATATTTGATGATTGTTCCTTGGCTGCAATGAATAATGACACTGTGAATCTGTGCATTGTAGGCATTTACAGGGATTTTTGTTTTTAATTAGTTTCTACACAGCATGGGCAAGGTTTACTTAGATAAATGATTGATGCTTAAGCTTCTCTGTTATCCATGGCAAAACACAGGCATCTCCAGAGGGCCATTTCTCCCATGTATTTTAAGTATCTATTGTAGAGTGGAATCAATCTCTTTCTGGTGGTGCCAGTCACTCTATTGAGTATGGATGATGGTATATATAAGACTTTCTTAAGCTGGATGTCTAACTTTTAGACATATAACCTAAACTCAATGTCATTGTTCTTTTTCTAAGTGCTCCAGTAAAGATTGTAAAGCATTCAAAGATGTATCATCTCCCACCACGTTTAGAGAAAAGGGCAGTTCTGCATTTTCAAGAAAATTACATCCTCATTTTTTAAGAATGGCAAAAGGTCCCCATAAGGTATCCAATAAAAAAGTTACAGATAAAGGAGAGAAACCATTTGGATTGATTCAGTGGGAAATAGGAACATGCTTTATTCATTTCTTCTAGAGTTTCTAAGTTTCCTATAGGATTTTATGTTCATACTTTCATTGGTGAAGGCTTAAAAATCTATTTAGCCACTGTCAGATACCATGGACTAAAAAAGATACATACTTTTGTTTATGATTAATTTCTCCCATATAATCAACCATCTTCCCTTGCTTGCTGAGAGGAATGGACTATTGTATGTTGACTGAAAAAGCACATTGTAATTTTTTTGAGTTGCTGCTTTGATTTGTGTTGATTTCTCTTCTCTAATCTTGGCATATATATTGTTCATGAGTACGTATATCTCGACAGTCTTTGTCTAACCTGGAAACAAATGTTTGATTTTTGCTACAACAGTCTGTGGGACAGAAATTCAAGTGACATAAATCAGTTTAACTTCACAGATTGAAAAAAAAAAGAACAGTTCTGATATGTAGAATTAAATTCTAAAAAGTTATACATCTTGGACCTTGATCCTTTCCCTCTTTTTTCTTTTTTTTCTTTTTTTTTTTTCTTTTTTAAGAAAAGCAACATAATTTAGCAGAAGCAGAGTTACTTTTCTGAATACCTGTTTACAAGGACACTTGACAGCAGCAACTGACTTGTTCCAACTGAATCACTGGCTGAAGCAGATAAGAGATATTGAATTTTTAATTATATTTCATCATAACAGCTGTTTTGCATCAGTCACTATAGAAGCCCCATTTAACTATTCTCTGCTGGTTTCTGGACAAGAGGATCTTCAAATTTAATTAGAAGCGTGAGATGCAGCCAAGAATTTGATAACTTGTAGCAATTCTGGTGGAACTAAAAACTCAAAAAGGATGAACAGTAAGAGATAAGATTCCTTTTGAATAGATGTAGCAAAATCATTTTTGCTTTTAGGGCTAAGAGATGCAAAGGTAACTGCCATCTCCGCATTCAATTCCCAAGTTAGTTTGCATGATGGAAATGTAATTTCAGTCATCTTGAGGCACTTTCTCTTCAAATTCCTGACACATCATGAAGCAAGATACAAGTTTCTTTGGATAGCTTATAAAATATTAGGGATCTAATCTCATTTGATATCATGACTCAGTGATCATGGCATTTGAGTCTTAAATTTCAGACGTTACAGAAATATGCACAAAGAAGATTTTAGCTATTTAGCAGTTGTTAAATTTGGGTAGAGGCTGGCAGAGGAGAATGTAAAGAGGTTATGGAAAAGCAAGCCTGTCAAAACTTGAGGAAGAAGTAACTTTTCCAATAAAACTAAACTTAATAAATAAATCGGAAAAAAACCCACAACTGTCAATCATCATAAAGATCATTGATGATAGGTGGCTGAAATTGTGATCTTTATTTTAGAGGTTTGTCTTGCACACAGGTATACCTGAACCTGCTGTATACCATATAGCTTGGAAGTTGATGAAAGTCACACCACCAGTACACCACTGTACAAAAGCTTTTGAGCTCCTTGATTTGGAGTCAGAATTCTGGTCCACACTGCAGCCCATGTTGTCATGGCTACTGGTACCTTAGTAGTCATATTACAATTAACTTGAGTATATAAAAGTCTAAATGGCTGTAAAATCAAGGCTTTCATAGTAACACACTATCTTCAAACTCCCCAAAATAAAACCACCCTTTTTTTCTGGAAATTAGCTTTTTTGGTGACATTCAAATCTAGGGGAGTTTCTAGAATCCAGTCATCCTCCTGTTGAAAAATGCTTCATGCCATTGATAAAAACAGCTGTCCCTGCTGCTGGAGGAGGGTAACAAAGAGAAAAAATTACCTGTGATTCAATTTGTGGTTTCTAACTAACCAGTAACACCACTGACATTAGGGAATCTGCTTCTTTATTACTTTAACACTACAAAATCTATGATATATCACTGTAACAGATGTTTCATCTCTACAAATATTGATGATCTCTACATTATTAAAACAAGAGGGTCATTAAACTGAGTTGTATGCTTTTTTTCAGTCTGTAAGTGCAAGATCATCAACATACAACCTTAGGGTTATAGAAACCCATCCAATCCCTCTCCTGTCTGGATGTGTAACTTACACAGCAAACATTCAGCGAACACCATTAAACATCTCCATTAAAGCTTGGTTCTGCAGAAGTGCCCATAGGCATCTGTGTAACTGTCGGAGCTCACGTGTCCTAATGGCTTTTTTGCCAGAAGCTCTTCTTGTGTTGAGTTGCAACTTGAACTCCTCAAATGCCAGTTGCCTGCCTAGATAAGAATGTGATTTCTCAGCTGTTTAGGTAATAATATTGAATCGGTTTATTCTGTGGTATCTGAGGAATAAACAGAAGCCTCAATCTGAACGAGGTGTCTTTGTTTTTTTAGTATTATTTCTAGAATCTTTTTGCCTTTAGTCAACAGATCAGGACAAAGAACTTTTCATATGTAGCTCCTGTCATTGCATTTTGTTCACTCAGTATTCTTTCATACTGGAAATGTATACAAACGTATTATAGTAATATAGATTTCCGCCAAAATATATATAACTTTGGCTCCCTCTGAGCCGAATATCATTTTCTATTTCCAAATATCATGTAAGAAGCTGAATATTTTTCTCTGTTGCTGAAGAATGACTGTCAGGGTAATATGAGCTCTGGAGCAAAGCAGTTTTTGTTAAGGTTAATATTTCTTTACTGAAAATTAAAAAAAAAAAAAAAAAAGAGCTTGAATATTTTACAGATCTATTTAAAGTCATTAATTTAAACATATCTCCTTATTTAGCAGGATTCTGGGGATTCCTACCCATACATCTTCTTAATATACTTTCATAAATGCAACAATATTATGGGCAAAGTTGTTGGGAAGTATAAGGAGGATGGGAAAATTGTAAAGGACACTTTAAGCAGTGCGAACATGTGGTATTAAATTCATGTGGAAAGCATGAATGTTTTTGAATTAAAGATGGTCCCAGTCAAATAACTCAATAAAACATTCACGTATATTAGTACATCTGTGTGCCTGTATATACTGGATATGGAAGTAAGGACAGAAAAGAAACAGTAGTTCTTTTGTCCTCAGCTGCTGAAAATTAATCCTTCCATACTTGAATCCTTCTCTGGAAAAATGTTTTTGCATCCACCTTGCAGCAGCACCTCAGTTTACTAACATCTCAAGAAAGCCATTGATTTTTTTTTGCAAAGTCATGGTTTTAAAGTATATAAGATTGCACAGATTTTCACAGGGATGTAAAGCCGTATAGGAATGCCTAATCACTTTAAGCCTGAATATGAACTACACTTTTTTTTCTGGTTTTTTTTTGGCAGGAAAGAACAAGTGTAAATACTGGGAGTTTCTGGAGAATGATGAGAGAGTAAAATGAATCCATGCTTCAAATGTATAATAATACCATGTACAAGCAGCTACAACTCTTGTGCACATTTCTGAATTTAGTAAACATATAATTTCTAAAGTTGTTTACTAATGTAAGAACTCAAAAGGCTAATAATACCAGTGAAAGCAAGGAGAAGAAAAAAAATGTTAAGTGAGAAAGAGTTTTGGGAAGGCCCTAGAAAGAGTTTAGTAAAATTACTCTTTGATTACTTAATGTGCTTGAAGTCAAGTGAGCTTCTTGGGTGAACAACATGCTAGCAGATTTGATAGCCAAAGCAGCAAACTTTACACCCACCTGTCTTTAATTCTCTATTGCAAAATAGCCATGTTCCATCAACAGCCCAGTGAATGGGGTGCAGCTTTAAGCATAGGTATATGCACACAACATACACAAGCAGTTAGACACTTCCTCTTCAGTAGAAGTAGCCATTCAGTTATTATACAGATGCTCTGCCCTCTAGATGTAAAAAAATCATTTGTAAATTAAAAAAAAAACTTGGCCACAAATTTTTTTAGAGTTTATTTTGAAGGAGAAACTTTATTTAATATGTATTATTACTTACAGATCATTTGGTGTATAGCTATAAATTATAGGGTTTGTCCTCTGGAAATATGAAAGACATTAAAAAAAAAAATAATTTATTCTAACCCTGAAGCAGAGCTCTTTCTATTCAAACAGGGTTGCCCAGGCAGTTAAAATCTGGACTTGCAGTGATTTAAGCTGAGTGGGACTCAGAAAACAGGTGTTTTATGTAAGGTCTGCTTTCTGCCCTCAGGGACTCAGATACTCCTAATGCAATCACATGGGGTTCCTCTAAATATATTAAAGAACAACATCTGTGCAGCTGATAATATATAGTATTGAGGCATCACATTCAGCATTGATGCCATTAATGTTTCATTGCACTGAAGCAGGATTTTGCCAAAGCCTTGAATTTCAAGGTTTCAAATTCAGGTTTGTCTTCAGCTGATACTGATTAAAAAATATATACATATTTTCAATTCAACAGAGCACTCTGTCCTGTTCTTAAGTATTCTCATGACTCAGTGCACACTGCCTAATACCTCTTTAAGACTTTGCTAGGTACAAAAGAAGTTATTTTCTAGCCAGCAGTTGGCTGGATTACAACATCATCCCCTTCTCCACTGGTACATCTTTTTTGCATCTATTTCCTTTCCAGATATCTGGGTCATTCGTTCTAGGTGGAGTTATTTCAGTATGGCCAGAACAATCAAGGATTGAATCTAACTGATCTTTGCTCTGGAGTAGTTCATTCTTCAGAAAAGCGAAGATACATCATTGTAAAAGTGTGGAGAAAGCATCACTTACATCCTAATTATATTACACTGACCTGACTCCTACCTGGTGGTGATAAACAGTTTCTAATTAGCAGATCTCAAAGCTGTTTGTCAAAAACGAGCAGTATCCTGTGGGGAAATTAAAACATTTTGTGGGAGGGAGGGAGGGATGTTGAGATAGGAAGAACAGGGAGATATAAAAAATCCTCACCTAGTGTACTATCTTCTGGATTATACTGTCCCCTCAAAGGATATCAAGCAGGTGAATCTACCATCAGAGTTGATGGGCAAAGATCAGATAAGCAGTGGTAGGATTGTATAAATACACATATGATTTTCTTATCCCAATGCATGGCTTTCTCCATACCCATGTGTGCTGTAGTCATACACTGACTTTTCAAGGAAAAATATATGAAACAGCAACAATGGCCACTGCCTAGTGAATATATGGTCTTTGAGCATTACTGGAAGCATTTTACCTACAAGTTCCAAGTATGTTATTCTGGACTAATAACAACTGGATACTGTGTCTTTCCCACCTTCCTCCATATGGAAAAATGCTAATATCTCTGACCATGAAAACACGACCAAGACTTGCCTACAAGTACATTTAAAAAGCATGCAAGTCCAAAGTTTCATAGGCATATTGTTCAAAGTACTGCACTATGGAGGATGAATTTTTAAAGGAAAGTTTCACATAGACTTGGAAATTTGGTCAGCATGTGAGCAGTAAGCCTCTAACTTCAAAGACTCAATTTCATCTTTACTTGATCTCAGTAAAAGGAGAGTCAAATCCATCTTACTGAGAATTTTCTGGAGCTGTAGTAAAGGTAGATGCATTTTTCAAGTATTCCATTTAGTAAATATCCCTATTATGTGAACCACTGGATGTTACTATAGCTGACCAGATTGGCAACATTTCTATTTATCTGGACATTTAAAAAGATGCTGTTTGGCTGGATGATGGAAATTTTTGATTCAAAGCTTATTTAGATGCAAAATCACGAGCAGCATTTCTTCCATGCCTCTTGAAAAAAATGAAATAAGATGGTTCCATTTTCTATACAATTGTCATGTTGTGATTTGCTTTTGAGTGAGGTTTTTTTCTTTGTTTTTTAATGTTATTTTTCTTTTGGAAGTTGCTGTCTGTCTAAGCAGAGATTGTATTTAAGATCAATAGCATTGGACTAAATGAGCCCTTCTGCTTTGATATTGAAGCTAATCGGCTCCTGTTTGGCTTTTGAAACCATTCAGGAGTCTTCACCGCAGCATTATAGTGACAGACTCCTTAATACGAGATTTCTGATCTGTTCAAAAGTGGATTTCCTAGGCTTTGTGTGACCAGCTGAGAAGTCTGTATGTTGCACCAAACTTAGCTACAATGTACTCTTTCTCTGCATAGTCTCGCTGCAGAAAACAATTCCATTTCAATTTCCAGACATCTGCACAAACACTGCAAATTCACCAGGACAGAGGTGCCCAGGTGATGTGCCTTCCTTGTTTTTTCCAAGACCTTTCTTTTGCAGCTCAAGTGCTGTAGCTCCCCAGGTAGTGCCACAGATCCCATAACCTTTATCTTTTCTCTCCACCCTCTGTCCTGAGAAAAATTCTGTGCTATGCCAGACAAGGGAAAAAAAAAAAAAAGCAAAAAAAAAAAAGCATAGAAAGGTCTTTGAAGATAAATTGATTCTGCTTTGCATATGGTTATCTGATGGGTTTGTCCAGTGACTCGTAAGGTTAAAAAAAAATGAAAGAAAATAATTATAATAGTTTCTAAATTATCACAGTTTCCTGGTACATTGTATAAAACAGCTCTGAGGACTAAAACCCTGAGAAAAGCTAAGCCATCTTTGACAAACACCGTTTAATTCTTTGAAGGGTCATTCTTGTGACTCTCTACTGCAGGATTTGCCTTTGCTGCTGAAATGTGGATGTCAGAATTCTTCTTCAATTGAGCTGTTACTCCAAAGGGCACTAGGGTATTGATCTGACACCAGAAAGCCACTGACAGCAGTGACCATGTATTGGACAATTCTGCTTGATGTGAGAAGCAGTTAGTAAGTCCATAATGAGGGACAGAAAAATTGCCTCAGGCTCCTTTGGCTGCCTGGGTTTGCAGAGACTGATTCACTGCTACTTTGGTGACAAGGGGAAGCAGAATATTGAAGAGGTTGGGGTCTCTCTCCTCTTTATCTTTTAGCACTGCATTATTTTAAAGTCACATGATTTCCCTGTGCTTTTACTGTCAAATCAGGCTGTTTTATGGACAATTTCTCCCTGTACAATCACAGAACGTTTTGATCCAAAGAACACTGAGCATCTTCAGTGAGGCTACCTCAACCAAGGATCACTGTAGTATCTAATATTGTCCCTTCTCACTCCCTTCTTCATTTCAGAATGTCAAGGCTGGCCCTTAACATACAGGTGTAATGCCAGTTCAAAGATTATTTTAATTATTTAGGTAGTTAAACTCTTCTTAGTTCTTGAGGTTCAACACTGAAGAATTAAGTCATTTCAGGAAGCTATTCTATAATCTTAGGACAGTATTTTATTGCTGGACTTCATTTTACTTAGAGTTTTGAATTTATCCTCCCTTCCTCTTGAAATACCTGTGGAGCTCCTTAACCAAGGATTTCCTTGGGAAGCCTTTTTCCTGCCTGTCATTCTCCATTATTTTTTCTGTGTCTTTTGCAAATACTGCATTTGGGTTTTTATTCTTTTCTTCTTTTCCTGAGAGTCTTTTTAGGAAAGAAAAAGTAACTTAGTATTTCTACTAATATTATTTCCTATTTTCCATTGTATTTACTGTTTTTACCCTTCATACCAAGGGAATAACTCTAGATCATTCAGTTCCTCCTGATTTGTGCTGATTCTTGAGAATAGGGTCAAGCCAAATTTTTTGACAACTACAAAAACTAATTAGAGAGAGAAAAGCTGCAACACTGGTAATATCTTAATAAATGAGAAAAATATCTTCCTTTCCAAGTTCTGTTTTGTCCTTTTGCTCTGTATTTCATGTGAATCTTAAAACCAGTAATGAAAAGGATAATAATGGGCACAGGCACTACCTTGCAGGATGATAGAGTAACCTGGACAGTAAATAGAATGAGTTTGGTGTCACTGAGAACTAACCTAATCAGCATCAGCAGTAACTATTAATATTGAAACCATGACAATTACAGATACTTTCAATCAAAGCTTCTGGGAAGGGTGTTTATTGCATTTAAAAAGCACTTGCTTAATCTTCACATGGCTAATGATTTGTTAAGCCAGAGGCTAATGGACATCTGAAGCTTGAAAAGCACTGTTAGATTTTTTACAGTAACTTCTATTGGCTAAGGAGACTTCCTAAATGGCCTTTTTTTGCTATAGACTTGATACAAAAGCCTTATTCCAGAGTACTGAATAAAAGCACACTAAATATTGGACCAGGCTGCTATGACTCTAATACCTTATATTGTCTGCCAATGTATCCTAACCTTCAGAAATTTTCCCAGACTCACTATCTACATAGGCAGGGCTGGAAATGATGAATTTATCATGCAGTCAGAGCTGTTATGCTCACTGAAGCACCAGGAATATACAATACCACTGAAGAGATGAAGCAGCAGGCATCCCTTCTTCCACTTCCCTTTACCACGCTTCTGTCTGCAACCTTTAATGTGTAAGGCATCTCACAAAAAATACAGGTATTAGGTGATATTATATCTACAGTCCAATTAATATCAATACTTTTTCTTTTGACTAGCTAACTGTCCAAAAAAATTGATTTCATTGCTTCAAGACTTTCAACAAATCCAGATGATCTGTCAAGGAGATGTATGAGCCATTAAAATCCGCAATTACATTACTTCAAGCCATAATTAAAAAGTTAGGTTCCCCACTCCAGTCCTCATCCATTGACTGCTAAAGGAAGAATGTTTCAGTGGCGATGTAAACCCCAACGAATCACCAGACTTCAAGAAGAAAAAAAAATTCTTATAAAGAGTTGGTCAGCATTCTCTGATGATCAAAAAAAAAGGAAAGAAAAGCTACATGATTAAAAATTTGGATTGCACTTTTATAACTGTTTAGGATTGAAGTCAAGTATAATTTGACGTTTACTTAATGCTTCCAGTATTTAAAGCTGAAAAGTACTACATTAAATTTTACCTTGTAAATCTGATATGACAATAAAACCCCTCTTGCACTTTGTTTAGGAACTGTAGCAACACAATACTGGTAGAAATGCCATGCAAAAAATTGCTTCCTTCTGTCCACTAATTCTTTTAAGCTTTTATCAGTTACCTGAACAGGCTTTGCTACCTCCTCTTTCTAATTTCCTCTTCATGCCAAGTATTTTTTTAACAGTGATGAAGCCAGCTAGTGCTTGTTGCTTGCTTAGTTTTTCTTTTTTTCAGTAGCTGTTGTATTTGTCCTGGTGAAACTGAAATTACAAGCCTTCTCATCTGCTTCATATGCTTTGTGGCTCTTCCCTGAGGTAACTGCAAAAGTGTCACCCTTGTTTGAGTACTATTTCTATCTTCCCAGATCTTTTATCACTTGCTGACTCTCATGAACAAGAGGAGCAACAGATGAGTAGTAGAGCAATGGTAGTGTGGTTCCCATTATTTGTATTATGCTTCTGTGCCATCTGTACATAACTTCTTGGGGTTTGTTTTTTTTTTGAAGAATGTTTTTGCTGCTCCTTTTCAAAGAGAAACAAACTTTCCAACAGGTTAAAAGAAAATATCTTTGTTAACAGAACAGATTTGACTTCTACAGATTGACCAAAAAAAATAAAAAAAGCATCATAATTTTGAAAATTTAGATGTCTCTTTAAGAAAAAAGCTTTTAGCTGAATGTATAAGCTTGCTAGGAGTCTAAATATATGGGAGAGCAAAAGGACAGGTAAAAAACAGAACTGAACAGATTAAAAGACAAAATCTGCTAAATGAATAAATTTCCTAACTGCTATCACACCAAGTGGTATTTTATTAAATGCCTTTGAAAAGAAAGACCTCTTCAAAGATACAGAGAAATAAAACTGACAAGAGGACTGATGTGCCCAGCAAAAGACCAATTTTTGTTATTGTTTATCTAAAAAGTAGCATTGCATGAATATCTGGAATAAACCTCTATAGAGAACAGGATTCACAAACAGAGATCAAAACAATGTATGAGGTTCAGCAAAGGCCACCTCTGTCCTTAAGCCACTATTTATCTGTGTTATAGGGCTGTTAAGAAAATGACATTTCTGTACACCAGTGCAATCTGTTAAACAGGCTTCTACTGCATTAGATTTTCTGTAGGGCTTCTGGCTGTTAGATCAATGGATCACTTTGTCCATCATTTTCCAGACTAAGGTTCTCACTGCTATTGTGTCTAGAAAGACAGCAAACATTTTTATCCTGGTTTTAAGGCACTAGGGTGGGATTACAAAGGTTTTTAAGGTATTTGGGCATCTGAAAGGCAGTTTTCTTAGGGTTCCTGACACCATCAGCACTATGGGCACTCTGCCTAGGGGCAACACAGAAATGTCTGAGAAATATTTGCTCCCAGTGGGTGCCACCTTCCCTCAGACTCACTCTAGTGTTCACTACTGTGCTATGGCTTCCCTGCCTTCCCTACCTATAGGCCTTCCCTGTGTGCTTGGTTCAAGAGGGAAAAGGTAAGCTCTCCTTTTCCTAAGTGGCAGGAAATTGGAGACTGTTTATTTAACCCAAACGGGATTGCCAAGACCCAGCATGCTGGATAAAACCCCTCTACAGCTGATAGGAAATGGTGAGTAGCAGGATGAATGAGTTGTGGACTATAACTCACTCAAGATGAGCAACCTGATCTAGTGGGAGGTGCCCCTGCCCATGGTAGGGGGATTGGAACTAGATGATCTTTAAGGTCACTGCCAACCCTGACAATTCTATGCTTCTAATATATTTGTGTAATAAACCCAGGAGAGGACAAGATACTTCCTCTTAATGCCTTGAGGTTCAGTGATTAAGCCATGAAATTTCCATTTTTATTGTGAAATGGGAATTCAGAGATTCTAGATTTCCACCACTATACTTTTCACACCCCAAAGAGCTGCATTTCATGGACAGTCAAGATACTGTAGAAGTTATAAGAAGCGTCATTTCAAAAGTGGCTGAAAGAGTTTGATTTCAGTCAGCCCTACCTTAAAGCACTTAAGAGTCTTTTGCAATGAAAGTTAAGATAAAAACGAGTTTTAAATTCCACAGAATTTAGCTACCCCTCTTCACTCAAATGTAAAAATAGCAGTGAATCTTTTGGTTGTGGGGTTTTTTTGGTTGGTTGTTTTTTGTTGGTGGTGGTGGTTTTTGGTTTTTTTTTTGGTAGCAATTCCTGATAAATGCCTTGAGAGAAAATTCAGATATATGACAGGACAGCTGGAAGTATAAAGAAAATGCAAATCAATATGCAGATATCAGTCATAACTGTAAAATGCCCCACTTAAATGAGCACCATGATATGATATGCATAGTATAAACACAATGTGTATCCATTCCTCACTTCAATCCACTTTTAACATCAACAGAGTTTCTACAGAAATGGTGACATCTGTGAAGATACCTGAGTAGGTAAACTCAAATTTATCCATTTCTGAGATCTAACACCCTTGCTTAATCCTCATTGAAGAGAGAATTATATAAAAATAACATGCTACTCTTCCAGTCACTATCAGGCATTGAAATATTCAAATCCACATTGGTGGGGTGGATTTGAGTGATCACAAGGGCTGACAGAACATGGTACACAGACTGAAAAATAGATTTGGAGATGTTTTTCATTGTTAATAATAAAGTTAGACAGAAAGGGGAGATTCAGAGAGGGCATGAAGCAACTCTCGTCTAGACATTAAAAAGATGAGATTCAGCAACTAATACTTTTCATTACATGATTGTTGTCCATTTGACTTAGATTGAACAAATCAAGGCAAATCCTGCTGAGGCAAACATAATGCTCTCTGCAACAGATGCTGACAACTGCATTAATAAATCATGATCATCATTAGAATTCTTAAAACATTATTTTGCTGCCATACATGCTGTTAATGACAATTTCTTTTATTTGTTTACTTTATTTATTCAGATTGTACTAATCTTTATCTGTAGTAGATCAGTTTACAAAGGTCAATACAGTTAGGATCTGGAACAGACAGTTGATGCTTTGACATAAAAAAAGAGAGTCGGGATTCTGCAAACAGTAGTAATAAGAGTTAATTGAGAAATGTGTGTTGACAGTTGAGAGCAAACTTCAAACAGACCTGGTTGCTGAATTGCAGTAATACTGGGTCTTGGGTGACAGAAAATGAAAAAGCATATTTTGGAATAAAGCATTTAAAAATAAGACTTTTGTAGTGGGTGGCACAACTATTCCACTGTATTTAGTTAGAAATGTATCTTTCCTCTGTGTTAGTTGATGGACAGCAAGATCTTAGCAGTAGCCTGCCTCAGCACAACATCCCTAATATATTTTTACTTGAAAATTTTTGCACTAAGCAGCTATCTAGTTAATGCTTTTACTGCTGGCTAGGTCACAGACCTCAATGATTATGCCACATTCATAGTGTCTTTAATTAAAGAAGGTTTCTTTACTTTTTCATTGATACCACTCACCAAGAAACTGGACAAGCTGGAATCATCATCTCATAGATAGAATTATTCCCTGAAATTTAGGAATAGCTTTGGCTTTCTCTGGCTTAAACTCAAAAAAGAGCTGCAGGTGTGTGTAATTCACATTATGTACTTAATAGCTATAGAAAAAGATGAGATCTGATGTCCACCGTTCTGGTTACTAATAGGAAAGACTGGATGAAGAAATCTTCTGGTCTGGTTTGCCTCTGAGATCAGATCACTTATTGCCACAATAGTAATTAATTTAATTCCAGCATCCACTAGGGAGCTTCCTCAGAGTTCCCTCAGAGAAGGTCCATAGTCACTGGTACCCCCTGTCTGTATTTATGACCTGAGTGATAAATCCAGCTGTTTCCTTGCAACTGTCATGCTCTGTCAGAGAAAGATGATACATTGCAGAGCTGATGTATCTCAAAGCCCGCAAGATAAATGACTAATAAATTGTCACTCTTGTTCAAATGAATAAGTCATCTATATTTTGCCTTTGTATATTCTGGTCCTGCAGAAGTGTCCTCAAGCAGTCCTATTCTCCTAAACAGATGCAGACCCCAGAGCAAGTAGACCAGTATCACTGTTTTCTCTTTCTACTGGTACAACAAACAAGACATAATTAAATTGCCATGGATAGTGTTAGCTGCTCTGAAAAGATACTGAGGGTTGGATCCTATAAGAACTTTCCATGTTCTGCGGAAGTCATGCTTAAATTGAGTGAATCTCAGTCACTGACTTCAGTTTACTCAGTTGTGTTTAAGCACCTCTGCTGGTCAGGGCTCTGGGAGCTCCAGAAGATACAACACAAGAGAGAAAATGGTTCATTCCATGTAAGTGCACAAGGACAGCAAAACTCTTTTACTCCTAATAATTATTTTAAAACTTACCTAAATACTGATTTATGTGTCAAAGCTGTAAGCACTCCATTGAGCCAGTAAATACACAGCTAAGCATTGCTTAGCCAACAGACTTGGTGGCTGTTACGGTCTACCAGACAAATATATATTTAGCCCAAAGTTGAAGCATGAATTATTTACTTGGTTGACATTGGCAACTTGCTGCTGCTGCTGTGGGAGCTGTTATGAGACACAAATGCAATCCAGAGTGGAGCAAATGTTGGCAAATGAAACCCTGACATAATAGCTCATAGCAGCTGCATAGTGTCAGCTTGTGGCTTGGTTGAGAGATAAGGGTGGATGTGCAGACAGAAAGCAGGTGCAGGTTTTCCTAGGAGAGCTCACAAGCCATTCTGCCATACAGAATTCCTCCTTCCCTCTTGAAGACTACGTGAAGCTGCCACATGATCAGAAAGCTAAATAGCTTTTGATGGAGAAATGAACTCCCTTCCAAAAAACAGGATGTGTTTGTTTTGTAATTAATTTAGGAGCCAGCTTTGCAAAAAAAGTCTCAGCTCAAAAGCTTGGATGGAACAGCTTGTCCTTGCCACCATCTCTAAGCATCTGGAGGAAAGGAGGCTTATCACAAGTAGTCAGCATGGATTCCATAAGGGGAAGTCATGCTTGACTAATCTAATAGCCATTTATGATGATATAAGTAGATGGATGGATGAGGGAAGTGCAGTGGATGTGGTATTCCTTGACTTCAGCAAGGCTTTCGAAACTGTCTCCCATGGGATCCTCACAGCCAGGTTTAAGAAGTGTGGATTGAGTGTTTGTTCAGTGAGGTGGATTGAGAACTGGCTTAAGGACAGAGCCCAGAGAGTTGTGGTCAGTGGAGCAGAGTCTGACTGAAGGCCTGTGACTAGTGGCATCCCCCAAGGGTCAGTGTTGGGCCCAGTATTATTCAATATATTCATCAGTAACCTGGATGAGGGGCTAGAGAGCACCCCAGCAAGTCTGCTGATGACACCAAACTGGGAGGAGTGGCTGACACAGAAGCAGGCTGAGCTGCCATCCAGAGAGACCTGGACAAGCTGGAGAGCTGGGCAGGGAGAAATTGAATGCAATTTAACAAGAGCAAGTGTAGAGTCCTTCATCTGGGGAGGAACAACCCCATGTATCAGTACAGGTTGAGGGCTGATCTGTTGGAGAGTAGCTCTGAAGAAACAGACCTGGGGTCCTGGTGGAAAAGGGGTATGACAATGAACCAACAATGTGCCCTTGCAGCCAGGAAGACCAATGGCATCCTGGGATGCATCAAGAAGAGTGTGGCCAGCAGGTCAAGAGAGGTTCTTCTCCCCCTCTACTCTGCATTGATAAGTCCCCACCTGGAATACTGTGTCCAGTTTTGGGCACCCCAATTCAAGAGGGACAAAGAGCTACTAGAGAGAGTCCAGCACAGGGCCACCAAGATGATTAAGGGAGTGGAGCATCTCCATTATGAGGCGAGGCTGAGAGAGCTGGGGCTCTTTAGCCTGGAGAAGAGGAGACTGAGGGGGGACCCCATCAATGTCTATCAATATGTTAAGGGTGAGTGTAGGGAAGATGAAGCCAGACTCTTCTCAATGTCATCCAATGACAGGACAAGAGGCAACAGGAGTAGGTTGGAGCACAAGAGGTTTAAGGTAAACACAAGGAAAAACCTTTAACAGCACTGGAATGGGCTGTCCAGGGAGGTTGTGGAGTCTCCTTCTCTGGAGACATTCAATACTCACCTGGTTGTGTTCCTAGGTGACTTGGTCTAGGTGATCCTGCTCTGGCAGGGGGGTTGGACTAGATGATCTTCTAGGTCCCTTCCAACCCCTAACATTCTGTGATTTTTTTGAAAAGGGTGACTGTCAGACAACTAAACAGGAATGGGGCACTGCTTCTGATAGTGTTTCCTTAATTAAGGTTTAGAAAGTGACCAAAGAAACCAACAAGCCAACTGGCAACTGTATAGGGGAAAGTACTCATAAGATTAAAAAAAAAAAAAAAAAAGAAAAAAAGAAAAAAAGAAAAAAAAGCTTTGGCTCTGTAGTTCATGTCATGCAGTATTTGTTCCACTACTTATCCCTTCCTGATCCCCACTTCACAATTTTCCATTTTGGCCATACCTAAGTACAAGATCCTTCTGTGTTTCTCACCTCTCTCTGTCTCCACTGTGATTACAGGAGAGAGGCATTTAGCACCTGTAGGCAGTGCACTTTCCCTAGTGAATCTGATATTAGACTCATCATGTACACTAGGAACAAATAGGACTTCAGTGCAGAGGAGGGATCCTGGTTTTCAGTCATTACTGTTAATCAGGCTCATAGTCCATGGCTTTTCATGGCATAACCTCCAGACCAAGTCACTCTGCAGAGCTTTCTGGCTTTCTTATTGCTACCCATAAAGATAGTCTTTAAGGAAGAGCAGCCACTTCAGTGTGGTTCTGATTGTACCGAAAGCCTGATGATACCCATCTTTTTCTTTCTCTCTCAGAGCAGTGCACTGCCAGTAGCATCCAGCTCTGCAACACACAAACTTAAGCACTTTTTTCTCCCAGCTTTTGTGAAGTATTAACCAATTCAGAGAGAAGTACAGGAAACTAAGTGCTGTGCGGATCATACATCTGTCTGCTATAAGTAGACCAGCACACACACTGCCAAGCTCAGACAAGGATAAATCCCAAGTCAGACCCTTCCAGACAGTTCGTGATACTAGCTCAATAGTCAGAAGGCTTTAAAAAGTCACGCAGTGATCTTTTCACTTGTTTTCTGTTGCTGATCATGGGAAGATGGAGTGAAAAGGAAGATTCAATTTTTTCAAAGTTTTTCCTGAAATATTGGAAACTAGAGAAAGAATGTGTGTGAATGAAGGTCTAAGAGTATTGTAAAATCCAGTATGTCCAAGATTTCAGAGGGAAAAAAAAAGCTTGCAAATAACATTTTGCATTGCAAATGTGGCAGTATTATTCAGTATTCCTTTGTCTGTAGAGAAGATGGAACTAAAATATACACTGTAAGCAACAAGTCCTATTTTTACAGCTTTATGAAAGATCAGGCATATTTAACATATGAAAAAAAAAAATCTGGTCCTTTTAACCTTGTGTGTAAGGTGTTTAGGACCCCTGTTGATTACTTGAAAGGTGTCAGTACAAGTCTGTGATTTATTTCAAATCTCCTGTGTTGCTTCATAAATTACCAGCTATATTCTGATCAGTATGGTGGCACTTTAAAATTCCAATAGACTCAATTTCTTACTCAAACCGGGACAGACTCCATGGAAGGTCTTAACCATAGATCTTTACTGGCTAATATGGAAAGCACTAAAGAACAAAAAATTAATGGGGAATTTTATGACCAATGAAGAAAGAGGACTTCAGGCCTTTGCTTTTGTTCTTTCTCTCTAAACCCCATCTTGCCTGTTAAACATCCATTTTACTTTAGATAATTTCAGATAGTCAGTACATAAATTTGGTCACAGGATGGGTGATCTCACTTTTTGAGCTGGGTCTACCCAGCAGCATGGAAAAGAGTGAAGAGGAGGCTTGAGGCCTGGTTTGAGGGAGAGAGGTTGTGGAGATTTTGTTTTATCAATTTCTACTCATAATGATGAATACCTGATTCAAGCTCAATTGTCTCTTGCATTTTCCCTTCTTATGATATTAACAGCTTTTTAAAAGATTTATGAAATGACAGGAGCTGTACTGATTAACTTGCATCTCTCCTAATGTCAGAGTCTTTATCCAAACACTTTTTCTTGGGTTTTTTTAACCTCAGATTAATTATGAATTGATGAATTGTGAAAATCAGCTGGCTGAAGGGGATTTCTCTAAGGCTTGCACTCTTCTAGACTTGTGGTCCATTTCAGATAGATTGGCTCAGTGTGAGTAGGTTATTACTCACAGGGTGAATTCCTGCAGACCTTGCCACTGAACCAAGGCCACCCAGACAGATATGTCCTGCAGATAGACTGAACATACAGGACAGATGGGCCCAGTGGAGTGTATGAGCAAACACATATTGTAAAAAAAAAGAGACCATTTCATACCATTACTATGATGACCATATGTACTATAGGGGGACTGTAAATGTCCTCAGTAAATACACCCTGAAGACGGAAGGTTTTTGCATATAATCTGAGTTTCTCCATGGAAATTACTTGAATTTCAGCTATCAAGGTAGCACACATCAGATGGAAGAAGAATGAGTGTCCCTCCACTTTCAGTATTTAGACTCTTTAATACAAATGAGACCCTAAAGCTGAAAACAATTATTCACTTGGTTGTTTTCTTCCCTATTTTGCCCACATACTATGAAGCTGTAAAGTATTTCCAGTATCCACAGAAACCTGAAGCATGATAAGAAATAAGATTTCTATAAGATGGTATTTTCCCTCTGATTATGTAGTATATTAGCTCATGTAGCCAGCTGATAAAAGTATTAAGCCTAGTATGCAGAGAAAACAAATAGAAGGGTGATATTTAGCTTTAGGGCTGGAGGAGTTTTAAATTTCTTTCATTTCTTCAGCTCTTATTTATACCAGTGTCAGTTATGTTGCACAGTCACGGCTGGCTTGGGAGACCTGAAAGTAGGGTGAAGGGCAGCAGGAAGAAATGAAATTTTCAATTGATGGATGAAGAAGTGTTTCCATGTACATAATGTATTAAAAGAGTATATACTGAAAGAAACAGTAGTTCCTTCTCACCTCATGGTGACATCTGTCAAGTTTAGAGGGAATGGGTATTTTTCTAGTGTCTTTTATAAAATGAAGTGGGGTTGGAGGAATAATTGATTTCCCTGTAAAACAAGCTTTCATCAAATCAACTAACAGTTTTTATTCCTCAGAATAAAAGAAAGAAAAATAATGCTGAAAAAAAAGGAAGTTAAATTGGGGCAGAGGGACACAAACTAAAAAAAAAAAAAAAAAAAAATAAAAAAAAAAAAAAACAGGGGGAAAAATGGAACCTTAAGGAAAATTACAGAAAATTACAGCTTTCAAAGCATATGCCTGGGGACAGGCACTTCCCTTCTCTCATTCAGGTGTAGAAGAAGGTGAAACCAGGATCCATCCTATTTTTACTTTACTTCCTGAACAGTGAGGCTGCTCTGCTACCCAGGGAGGGGAGAGGTTTTTGTCATGTGCTTGTTATAATGTGAAGTTTGGCAACACCCCTATGGAGTTCCTCAACCAAGGGAGAGTGGATTGCAGGTGGAATCCCAGATATTTTCAACCAGAAGGAAGATGCTTCTTTTTAGACTTAAATACTCTGTTCTTCATTGCCACTATCACTCTCATCAAGCCTATGCCAGACTTTTAATTCCTGCTGCTTTCCCTATGCCATCTTTCTCCAAAGGGGACTTCTAAAAGTCAACAGTGGAGACCTCCACTCTGGCACCATTGTAGAAGTAGAAACACACTCTCTCCAGGCTGTTCAGCTGGACTCAGTCCTTGCAGCAATACAGCCCAAGCAATATATGGCTACTCAAAGTGCTATACCTACCCTGAAGCCAGCCATGAGGCTTCTGTGAACCTGCCATGCCCTGAGGTGGGTTTGCTGCAGGGGCACACAAGGCAGTGCTAAAGGAGGAATCGACCCATTTTGATGGAGATCAACTCAGGCAGGAAGCTTCTCTCTTCTGCTGCAGTTGCCAGTGACCAGCTGCTTGGAGATGTCTGCATTACTTCACTGCCTAAATTCATCTGGGCCAGCTTTTATCCAGTCTGATGACTTTTTGTCAGAAAGTGCAACATTTTACAAATAGTTTTATGCAAATTTTATTCTGAATGATGTTTTATCCAATATGGAGGGTTTTTTTTTCCCTGAAACAGAGGCCAGATTTCCTTTGTGCTTCAACTCTCATTCTTCCCTTTACCCACCTGGCTCCAAAGCTCTGAGACCAGAGATGTTTCTTACTCTGTGAGATGACTGTAGCAGAGCATGTACAGTGGAGTCCTGATGCTTTGGGGCAAATCTCGATGCTATTGTAATGCAAGCAGCAGCAATATGTCTCATAGAATGCAATACTGTGTCTACCAGAGCCCATTCTACTGCAGTGCTCTTTTGCTCCAGACCATCCTGTTGTTTTGGAGGTATATGTCAACATGGCTCTTTCCTGTCAGAACTATAAACAGGAGGTAGTTCTCATTCCTTTCTAAGGTGACCACCTGTGTAGTGGCAGAACCTCTTTATCCTACCTCCTCAATGCTCCTAGAAGGATAGCTAGTTTACAAATCTTTGTGAGAGGCAACACAGTTCTTAATAAGTGAAGTTTTTTAAAAAATAAGCCCATGTACCATCTTATGCCAGAATAGATTTCACTTTCAACCAAGTAAAACTTAGTTGTAGACCTTCCCTCTTCATTTAATTTCCTTTATTTTGATTTCATGTTGTTATGTGTAAAAATATTTTTGGGTGGTTACAAGGAACTTGCAATTATTCTGTGGAACACCAGAGGCTACGCTATGGATCACTGTTGATCTACTGATCACTGGAAAAGAAATGTGGCTTGTAAACCTCCTGCCAGCATCAATAAGATAATGCAGCCGAGGAGACAAAATCTTTCAGCTGCCCAGTCTGCATTGTTAAAGCTTCTAGCATAACAAGGACATGAAAAAGTATCGGACATTAGCTCAGTTTCATAAATAAGAATATTTCACTTAACAACCACAGCTGTATTAGACTATAATTTTTTGAGAAGCCAAAGGGAGGCAGTGTTTTCTGGATGTCACTGCACTACCAAAGTCTCAAGTATTATTTCAGCTGTGGCATTGTTCCAGGACAAGATGTTGTGCTTGTCTCTGCCTCTGTTTCTCTGCCTCTATATCCCTGCCTGTGAAATGATTATGTAATCCAAGGTTTATGGAAGGTGCTCTGAAACAGCTGAATATATTATTAACACTACCAAAAAAAACCCCAAAACCAACACTGCTAGTTTGAATATATTACATTCTCAGACTGCAGTGCATTTACACCTGCACACTGAAAATTTCCCTGAAAGAAATACACAAATCTCAGATAGTTACAGATTCTTATGGAGTGAAAAAAAAAAAAAAAAAGAAAAGAAGAAAACTGATCTTGCAAGAACAGTGCAAGTAACCTAGCAAGACAGTGGTCAACCAGGTCCCTCCAGTCAGGGGCTGATCCAGCATGGAGGCGCTCAGATTTACCATGCATAGATCAAAGAGTCGTGAAAACCACAAGTCCAGAGAAACAGAGCAGGCTAGCTTGCTCATATGGTTACTCTGATATTTAAGGCTTAACAGAGGGTACATGTTCCATGCTCAAATAATGCTCAAAAGAAGACCGCCAGAATGCATCCTGCCTCTGGAAGGGTTTGACTTACATGGTGCTAAGTTTTTTACAGCGTGTGATCTGTGTGGAAGAGATCTTTTTATTTTGTTTTGATTTACTGTTGATGGGAGAATCTTTTCTTTTGAAAACAGACTCCTAATGCATTGGGACAGCTGCCTGGGATGCACCTCATTTAGCGGCAATTGTCTCAGTAATGTTTATAACCCTCCCACTGCCATCCAATATACAGTCATCATTTATCCTCTCATTTGCCTAACACAGTGTTAAAATGTCCTTCCAGTGCTTTGTTTTGCTTTCTTTTCCATTTCCTTGTTGTCCTCATGTTAGAGATGTCAAAACCTCTTTTGAACAACTGACATCTCTGTGTGAAGGACTTGTGACTGAAGGATGTTTTCTCCACTCTTTACCCTGAAGCCTTTCCCTCCTGTTTAATTACAAGCTCGGGAGCATGAGACATCATCTATCATTCCTTGTTCATTATATTTAATAGATGCACATTTTAGGCCCTTCCACAAACTGACCAGACGTATGGAGCATGTTAATCTGCTTGTGAAGTCTGCCCTTTCAAAATCAACAATGCCACTGTCTCCACAGCTGAAATCTCAGGAAACAAGAGGGGAGAAAAAAAAAAAAAAAAAGAAGAAAAATAAAAACGCAAACACCTATACTACAAAGCTCCTAGTATCATTCTTAATGATCATCTGTGCAGTAGTTTGTTATAGTCCAAATCTGACTGCTCTGTTGTAAAAGCCTTTGAATAGACATGATGCCACCTTACATCTTTGTAATGGGTAAATTGCTCTGTTACTTGTTCCTATTAGAAAAGTGAGTAATTTCACATGTGAATGAGTTTGCTCATAGTCATAAGGTTCCTCAAGCTGGACTTTTGTGCTGATGTAATTTGTGTTTCCATACTGCCTCACACCCTGCCCTCAGCTACATTATTGCAGTGGCCTTCTTAAGAATGAAGTGTCACCACTCCATTTTAATTATGTTATTCAGTTGTGTCTCTCCTTACTTATTAAGCCATTGGATCTGTGTGTCACATTCAACACATCTTTCTAGCTTGTCTTGTGTAGTGCTCATCATAGTGTTTCCTGATAGACCTTTTGCTAAGGTTTTAGGACTCTTCTCCTATTGGAAAAAAAAAACAAAATACAGGCAATTCTGTTTATAAGATGAACAAACTACAGTATATTTGAGACCTCTGTGTGATGAGAGTTGGGTGGATACATAGCCAGGAATTCAAGCAATCAATGATAGATAAAGCTCCTAGCCTCCAAGAGTTAAATCAAGAATACAGACAACTTCCCAGACAACTTTCCACAAGATTATAATCTTGAAACAGACTATGAGCACAAGCCTGATTTTTGTTCCATCCGCAACTGACGTGTGTGACATTGGCACCTTCCATACAGATAAGATTCCAAGCACCAGGCTTTCCCTTCATGCAAGTGATTCAGGGACCCCAATAAAAACTGGCATTTATGAACAGACCCCTAACCATGCTTGGCCAGATAGCAGGGAGATCCGTTACACTAATGCTTCATCTCAAGCTCATATCCACAGTGCACCATAAACAATACAGACATCCCAGCCAATAATGACAATACAACTTTTCTATTACACACTGCAGAAGTTTAGTAAACACAGCTCAGGTTGAATAATCCAGAACAGAATATTTAGTTTCCATTTTTCCTGTTCCTTAGCTTTGCCTAGAATAAAACAGATGCACAGTTAGCTCAGTGATTTTGAGTAATTTCTTGAGATTTCAAGTTAGTTGAGCAATAAAGTTAGTTTGGGGCATTAAAAGCACGTAAGACTGAAAAAGATAAATTTGTAGAAAGTATGGCAACCATTAAAACTGGGACAAGAACTGTGCTGATAGTGGGTTCATACTGTTTACCTCTCAAGAATGATAGAGGTAGCTTGAATAGCTCTGTATTTTTTTTATATTGTTTTCAATGTGTCAGGCACTTGTGTCATCTGAGTAAGGTTCATCTGTAAGCATATTAGTGACATTTGAAGTAGGTCCATGTGAAGCACTTGGAAGTGTTGAAAAATATGGCATGAGGCTTTACTCCTAGGAAAGATCCCATCAGGGAGGTTTAAAAATGCCTCAGAACTATGATAAGAAGGGTGAGCAAGAAAGCAATACATGGGCTGAAAATACAAAATTCAAGGTTATAGAGCCAAGTATTCCTTTCTGACCCAGACTAGGTTTACAAGGCACTGAAAAATGGTCCTTTACAAAGTGGAGTATGCAAATCTATCTATTTCAAGGGTGTTCCTGCCTACACTGAAAAAAAAAAAAAAAAAAAAAAAAAGAGAAAAAAAGGCAAGGACAAAAATTAAATACTTTGGACACTTTATTAGAGCTGCATGTGGTTCATAATTACTCTGGTATTAGATGTTACTGAATAAGCCTTTAGCTATCATGCTGAGAAACATTCATTCTTTGGTCAAAAGTTAGGCTTATGGAAGGCTTCTGCTGTAATGTTGATACCACTATTCTGCTGTAGGGGCTGCTTAGTTTATAAGGTGTAAACTAATGCTTTCTACTGCTCTCTTTCAGCTAGTTTGACATTGTGTATTGGCTGCTGGCCAAGTATTAATAGTACATAAGAACAGCTGTAGTGAATCAGATCAAAGGACCACCTGACCCAGGAACCAAAGAGCAATGAAAACAGTAAGGGATCGACAACTATGTATGATGTTGCCTTGATATAACCACTCTGCAGCCTAGGGATCTCACGAATCAGGGACTGTATCCACATCTCTGTGCTGAATAGCCCTCCAGAGACCTATCATCCTCACCAAATGCATCTAATTGCTTTCTGGATCCAGTTATATTTTGCTCCTTGGCGTGTTCAAAAGCTTCATTTGTTACAGGCTAATGAGCTTAATAAGCTGAAGCTGTGTTTTTATTGAAAGGTTAATGATTGCAAACATTTAAATAGTTAAATAGAATCCTTAGTTGGGATGGGAGTTTTATAGGAAAGGAAGATCAATCTGGAAAGGTTCCTGATGATGTTTTTGGGAGACTGTGGGTCTTGTGTCCTTTCTGATTGCGTAGTCTTGATTTCCCACAAGGATGTTTCAGTTCACACTGTTTTTGCTTTCAGTTCTGTTGAGCTGGAGCCATTTTTTTTTTCTCATAGGTTGTTTGTATCTTAAGCTACAGTTAGTTCTTTAGTTCTTTAACATCCTTTGCTTAATTTTTTTGTAACTAATGTATCTGCATGGATCATCACTTAAGTTTCTACTGTCTCTAATGCTGGTTGATCAGTCCCTCCACAACTTAACAGTTTGGGTTATTTCTTAAAAGTGTATTGTTTTGACCAGTTATTCAGTAATGTTTACATCACTACAAATAAAATGTTTGCTTTGTAACTAAAATAGAGCTTTGCATTGTGACACCTGAGGAAAAACTGCCAAAATCTAAAATAAGGTACTCCTTATGTACTGGATAGCAATCAAAAAGGACCTAATTTTGGAAATAGTTTGATATCCTAGATTATAATGTCACCTTTGGACAATGAGAGGGCTTCTCTCTTCCAAGTGATTAAAAAGGAAGGGAACATGAAAAGAGCATTTTCTGCATTTTTATTTCCAGGAACATTGGTTTCCTGTGGTGCCCCAGTGAGCAGAGGAGAGAAATGAAGACAAATGGCAGCAAAATAATTCCAGAGGTGGCTTAATCATAATGTCTTCATAAGGAAGTGCTCTATTGCTCTCATTATTGAAATACTGGATATTCTGCCTCCTCATCCTTCCTTCCTGAAATGACCAACAAAAGCAGGTAAATGAAAGATCCTCTAGTGTGTAAGTTGCAGTACAGTTTTCTTAGGCACATTGTTTTATCAACATAGACCTTTTATATCCTGCTGGCTACAGGGATAGCATATAAAGACCCCCTTGGAAAGCATACTGAACTCAAAAGAGACTCCCATTGACTTAAATGGGCTCTAGACCAGGCCTGAAATGAAGCCTGTCTCAAATTGCCAGTTGACAAAGATCCAGGATGGTGATTTTATTTGGAAGAAGCTGTGAAACAGAGAAGTAAAATGGGCAGGAGCAAAGCAATGGCAAAATAAAGATAGTAATTCAGGCTGGTAATTGGGAGAAAGCTGCTAACCAGCAGAGAAGAGCTCTGGAAAAGCCTCTCAGAAGGACTAGCAAAGGGGAGAAACCTAACTGGTTTCAGACTGGATATTGGTAACATAATAAGACAATTTCCATCGTTCTCCCACCTGCAACAGCAGGGTCCAAACTTCAGGAAAACTTTTCTCTTGTCCTACAACCATTCATTTGCATTCACCTTCTTTCATGTGGTTTCAGTTGTCTACGATTTTTCCTCATGTAAACTAGCCCAAAGGGAAGGAGGATAGTTTGCTTTTTAAAAAGTATTTTTCTTAGTATTATAGGCACTGGAGGGGTAATGGTGCTGGAATCATTCCATTGGCTTCTGCTATGTTCAGTGCTTGTCTGTCCTGGTTTGGGTAAGAACAGAACTAATTCCTTTCAGTGATTTTTGCTTTTCAGCACAGTTCTTCTAACTGAGCTTCCTGAAGTTAGCAACATGTTTTCACAGACAGTTTCTGCTTCTAGCAGTGATAGCACCCATTATTTATTGCCAAGGATTGGTGTGCAGACCAAGGCCACTGCTGGATCTTGTGTACTATGTTGGGGCTGCAGCTGCAGGAAGGAGTGGACAAGACAGGTGACCCCAAACTGACCAATGGAGGGTTCCATCCCATATACATCATACTTGGGATCAGCTGAGGGATCAGGAGTGTCAAGCCTTGCTTGGCTTGGCTTTTCTGGCTTCTTGCTTGCATCTTCAATGGCTGGCATCTGAGAAGGCCTCTGTCTATTCTGCCTTTGATCCCAGTGGGTGTGTTCCCTAATCAAGTACCAGAATCTAGCTCCTGAGCACAGCTACTATCTGCCACTGGGCCCAGTTTAGGACTTTCCTAGTGCCTGCTCCACAGCATCAGTGGTGATGGTGATGTAATTGCCATGTGGGGTGGTTTCACCACTGATTTTGTATATATTTGTATATATTCCATATTTTTAATCATTATTTTAATTTTCATTAAAGCTGTTCTAGTTTCCTTTTCTAATAACTAAGTTTCTCTCCCTTATTTCCTTTCTCTTCCCCTTTGGGGAGGGAGGTTAACAGAGAACATCTCTTATAGGTCTAGTGGGCTACCCTGACCCTAAACTATGACATTTTCTCTGATAACATCATTTTCCAATCTGCTTTTGTTGATTTCAGGATGTGGAGGAAGCACAGGTTTGTAGATAGCACACATTCCTGGGATCTGATAAGCACAGATTCAGTTTTCTGTTCCACTCCAGTATTTTTCACTATGACTCTGAACAAGTCAGAGAAATCTTGTCATATCTTAGCATCTACTTTATGAAAAAAATATAGACATTTACTCTCCAAGGACTTTTTAAGTGTCTATAATCTATATAAATTAAAATATTATGACTGAGGTGATGAGAGTAGAACTGTCTCCTGTTATTACTTGTATTGAGAGAACAGACACAGCATCCATAGCTGTAATCTGTTTGTGACACAGTGCTCCACCTCAAAAGGCTTTGATTTTCACTGCTAACCAGACTTCAAGGCTGAGAGGTACATCCCATTTCATTTGTCTAAACAGAAGTTGCAGAACACAAGCAATAAGCCCTATGTGGAAGAAGAACAATTTCCTTGGGAAAACTGCAGAGGATTTTGGCAAGGGAGAGGAGCTAGCCACTAAAACTCAGGCTCTTTCAACTAAGGCAGCAGGGTGCATAGTACATCAAGGCTGATCCTTTATTTTTAAATCTGAGTGAATTGCATTAAAACCTAGTCATATTCTGAAAAGAGAGCACTTAAAATATTGCACTGAAGGCCACTGAAAATGTGAGGAAGGAAGAAACAAGGGAGATATTATCCCTTAAAAGGATGGAAAGGCTGAAAGGGTAGCTTTTTTTCCTCGAGCTAAGGAATAGAAGAGGCTGTCTAATATTGCAAAGAAGAAAAGCCTGAAATATCCGGAGAGGCAATGGTGCTTTTTTAATGTACACAGCTAGCTGATGGCCAAAGGCAACAGAAGAAACAGTGAAAGGGAACAGCAGAAAGCTGAGATTCAGTGTGAACAGATACCTAAAAAGTTAGGGAGCCTGAGGGTGTGTGGTTTAACCAGACCACTAAGGAGTTTTCCATTGTAGAGCCTCAGATGCCAAATTAAATCAGCACACATAACATCAAGCTCTGGCCATTGTCTTTTGGTACTTATTTTGTCCATTGCAAAATGCAAATTAAGATGACTAGTCTTAACCCTTTTCTGCTGTTGACTAAGATACATTAAAATGCAAATTCTGTTGCATTTTCTGCAGGCACAACACCACCCATCACTGGAGCGTGGCTATGTGAGCCATGAATCTCAGGCATGTGATAGAGCCATCAGTCACAGAATCCCATAATCACTTTAGTACACTTCCTAGTTTTGGAGGAGTGCCTGGTACCACATGGGGTTTAGCGAATGGCCATTGTTCCACATGCTTGGAAGAGATTCATTTTACTGCAGCTCCAATTGGCTGTGTCTAACAGAGAAAAACATCATAGGGCTTCTCCTGGTTTCTCTGGGAAACTCAGCCCTTAATGAAACAGTCCCCAGTATTACTGGGAGCAGCATATTTGACATGTACGTGGTCTGGCAAGATTTTCTTTTGTATAAACAAGTCTGGGATTTGCTTTAGCACCTGCTGCTCTTTTTACAGTGCCAATTTATACCTCAGTAGGAATGTTTTCAGATAATGCAGTTGTTTAAGGAAGTATTTTAATTTTGTAGTGCTTATCTATCCACCATTCAGTCAATGCAAATATTGTGTATGTTGCTCCACTCAAATATATATAATAATTTAAAATATTCTGATGTGCAAGTATTTAATGAACTCAGCTTGATTTCTTTTAATAATACCCCTCTCCACAGCATTATCTGAAGAATTACAAATCAAAACAATGTTAAGAAGACATTGAATATGTTATTTTTTTATATATTCATGAGAGTTTATTTATCTAGGATTATTTAAAGACATACAGATTAGGATTAGTCTGCCTGAAAAAGTATAGTGTAATTAAAATTGTGTAAATTTCTTGTGTAAATGCAGGTGTTGATTTTCCCAGTAATCCCATGTTACAGTCTGAAAACTATCTGTAACTCAGTTTGTTTAATCAAGATCAGGTACAAAAATGAATTATTTTGGTGGGGTTTGAAAGTGCATCTTAAACTCTTAAGAAACTGTGTTTGTGTAGATGCTGGAGCCACAGAGGGAGCTAGAGAACCTAGCAGGCACTGATTTGATGGCAATGCATGGAGAAGACAAAGAAATGGTGACAACTTACTACTTCTTTTTCCAGTCAGTGGGATTTATTATGAAACATTTTAAGGGTCCATCCACCATTTATCTGTTTGTATTTGATCCCTAGGATGACTTTCATCCCAAGTCCTTTTTTCTGTTAATTGAAAGAGAAAGAGAGTCACTTGCAGAAAACAATGCAGGGCCTGGCCAATCCCTTAGAACCCTTTGAAGAGCCTCCTAACAATAGGAGATGTGAACCTTATTAATTAGACACTAAAGAGAGGCATGGTGGATTTAGACCTTTGGTTTCAGCTCCACTACACTTGTGAGACACTTCTTAGGGCTACCATTCAATTCCAGCTGCTAGCTTGTGTTGAAGGTCAACAAAACTGCTTCTGGGAACGTGTACATGGCATAATTCCAACTGTGAGGAAAGAACACGAAAATCCAATAGGCATCCATGAGTCACTCATGGTGAAAAAATGAATGAAACACAAGTTACTTGCACATAGGATAGTCCCAGAGACAGAACTCCGAATTATACTAAAGACTTTATTAAAGTACATGAAACTGTCTTCCAGTGCAGGAAATAAAGTATCTAAAGTGATGTGGAAGTATATGGAGTTATATGGCATGACTCCTGGGCTGCAGCCAGAGCTGGAATACTTTCGAAGCTTGAACTTCTGAGGCAGTATGTGCTGGGCAATAAGGTCAGCACTCATGTCAGATGAGGTCGTAGAACAGGCCATTACAATTGCCACTGATACAAGACTGACTGTCCACAAACTTGAAATAAAATCCTGCACCTGCAGTAATCCCATTTCTCGGAGATTACCAGGACTGAAGGTGGAAAAATCTGTCTACTATAAAAGTTTGGGGGTTTTTTATTAAGGGTTATTTGCAATCTTTGCCAGTTTCTGGCAACTAATGGTCACAGCAGCAAGACTTCCAGTGAAACGATGAAATAAATACGAATGAAGAGTTGTGAATCAGGTATTATTTTCATGCAGAGACACCAGAACAACGTAGTCTTACTTTGCTCAAGCTGGAGTTCTTATCACTTGCTCATAGCTTCACCCTTATCAAATTGTCTTCAAGCAGACCTTAAAAATTGGAGGAAAAGTAGGTCAGAATGAAAATGTAATTTACAGCTCTATCAGGAATATTGCACTTTTCCTTATTCCCTGGCATGACAGACCCCGTATCAGTGTAGACAGTCAAGGTTTTTGCCATCTACCTGTTGTATATACCAAAGAATTAACATCATCCAATCATCTTTTTCCTCTGATTTCTTAAGCCACAGGCCATACAGAACTGCTCTGGGGAAAGCACTATGCACAATAACTTTCTCAAATCAAAGATATGGGAGTAAAATAAAAGCAACTGCTGTCAGGCCAACAAATACCCATTCCACAAAGAAATAAACATGTATATAGCAAGCCAGGAGATCATGTGGTAATTATAATACTTATTTTAAATTAGTTATTTTACTTGTTGCTGTTTCTTTTGGTCAGGATTTTTTCCCCAAGAAGTAAGATATCTGGCACTGAAAACCTGTAGAAATACTTGCTTAAGCAATAAGGAAAAAAACCCCAACAAGGTATCCTATTGTTTGGGAGGGCTGTAAGGCACATATTTAAAGAGATGTAACTTTTAGAGGGTGAGACCAAGACTACTGATGCACATCAGAAACACTCAAGTAAAAAATGTTTTCCCAGTGATTTTTCTTTCTGAGTCATTAATAAATTCCTAAGCACAGGAAAATTCTGGGTGTCTCTGAAATATAGTTTGAAATTGTTTATTTATTTTTTATGTCTCATGTAATTTTGTGCTCTGTAGAATTTAGGCATTTCTCAGGGAGACTGAAATTTAGAGCTCCCGGATAACTCTACATAGCTTGCTTGCTTGCTTAGTTTAATTAACTAAGCCTCTACTTGACCAGTTGTCAAGTTCCTGAACCAGCCCATGCCACCAAGTCTCATCTTCCACTTTTTTTCCCCCCTCTTGTTTTGCTGAGAGAAGGAGCAGACTATTGCTTGGCCTATGCATTCAGTACATTACTGAACTTGACCCAGATGGGTTTTAGTCCCAGAATAAGCTTAGATAGTTCTGTACAACTGCTCACTGATATCTCCCCTTTTTGCATTTCCTTAGAAAATCAATGTGGTATACAGATCACAAGGAGGACATCAGACATTCCAGATGGTGGTTCAAAAAAGTAAATATGTATAAATATCTTCTGTGCAAAAGCCTATCAAGGCATATATGTTAATTTTTAATAAGAGTTAACTTGTTCATTATGGAAGAATGGGTACTTTTTCTGAGGTTTGTGGAGGAGAAAGGTTAAACTAATATTTTAGGTTTGCAAGAAAAATTGAAACCGTTGTCTTATTTTGTTTTGGTTTTTATTATATTCTGTTGATGACCTACATTCTTGATTCTGTGTTTTTCTGATGTTCCCCTTTAGGGTCTCAATATGAATTACTTGCCTTGTAGGTTTTCTAGAGTTTTCCATGCCATGCACTTGGGTCTCATATTTTTGCCATAATAATTCCATTTCCTCAATTAAAAAGGAATCCAGCTATATCATCTTCCAGATTGTTTCTCCCCTAAGTCAAAATATTTTCTGTTGAGTCAGCCTCCCAAATGACTCCAGATCATGACCAAAGATGGCACATTTATTAGGTCTGCAATGGGTATCGGAGACTAGGGGGAAAACATGTGGGAGGTAGCTGAATGCCACTGTCTGCAGCTGACAAACCTAAGTGGATTATATGCCAGGTGAATGGATGTGCTGTCAGTAGTCCCTAAAAAGCTTCAGGGAAGCTGGCATGTTATCATGGATTTTGCTTGACTAACCAGGACTAAGGGCATTTTGTTAGAAATTCTGTGCAAAAGATAAGCAGACAAGCTGAACAAATTGTTCACATTTATAGAAAACAGAGAGCTAGAAACTGGATTATAACAGATTTCTGTGTGTCCACAGAGTTCCCATAGTATTAACAAATATTAGATTTTTTTCCCCCCTTGTTTGTGTGGTTCCTTGTGATTTAGCAAAAATGCTCCTCAAAGCTACCCTTTTATCATGGAGACATCATTTTAATAGTATTCTTATCTAACCTGCAATACACCATGTTTTTCATTTTTCTTCCTAGACTTAGAATGTATGGCACATGTTGAGTTAGCCACACATGCAGTTCTTCCCTTGTCATCTGCTCCAAATCCCACTTGTCTCTCCAAATGAATGTGTAAAACCCAAACACACAAATCACTGAACTCCCTGCGCAGTGCATTCAGGCACTCATTTATTCTAAAGTGATGATACCCAAGTGAAGGGTTTGAAACATGCAATGCTATCCTCCACCAGATGTTGGGCTAGTTTCAATGCAAATAAACACCCAAAGGGAAAACAAGACCATGGAATATAATACACTGCTGAGATATAAGCTAGATTTTGTGTACAACCAAGCTTTCTAGTGGTTTCAGAATTCTTTGAAGTTTCTAGCACAATTTAATTCTTACCCTCTTGTGGTGGTATGTCCTGCTGAGTGCAATATTCTTGCAAAGTTCCTGTTTTCCCCTTCACTTGCTCATATTTATCCTCAGAGTAACAAGGATATATATTTGTCTACAAATTTTTATTTTTCCTGCTGGAAATGTTTATGCTCCCTGCATAGAGCAGAGCAGCAGCTCCTCACTGCTATTAAGTCTATAGGGAACAGCACAAAGGGATGAAAGCATGAGGGTTTGGCTGTCTACTGTGAGTATCACTCATGGTGAACCTCTGAATTCTTCACCCAATATCTCTTCTCATGACAAAAACCTTACCTGAGATTGATCATTCTTAGAAGGCTAAAAATTGGACTGAAAATATTGGACTGGGTGAATATCTGGACACTCTTTACATGGGCACATAGCCTTAAGGCACATGGGAGGAAAAGCCAAAAGACAACACATATTCATGGCAATTTTCTTCCATACAACAGAAGAGTAGGATAGAATGAGAAGATAATGTTTCCCTTCATCTCTCTTTGTTCCTTCCTCAAAAATATTCCCCCCACCATCATCTTAGTATAATTGTAAATACCCTTTTTCACCTCAGACTTTTATACACTTTCTGTTCCTTTGCTCTCTCTCCCTCCCATCACCAGTTACATACTTATGTAAACTCCTTCAGCTTTCCCTTCTTTCTTCCCATTCAGTCTATCCCTAGATTCCCTTTTATGCTTTCCTAGGTTCCCTTCTCTAGTCTTAGACCCTCCATCTGCAAAAACAGTTTCCCTTTTTTCTGGTCTAAAAGAAAATCTTAAATTCTTGCTGTGACACTGAGCTGACTTGTCTTAATCATAGAAACAACAGTGTGATGAAAGGACAATGTCCTTCTTAATGTCTGTTTACTGAGGAAATAATAAAAGAGATAGAAGCTGGGAGAAAAATATAATTATTTATTTACTTTTAATTAATTAGCATGAAATACAATACAGTATAATGTTTTGATAAGGTTTTAGATGGCTTCATGCTAAGGTTAGTATTTTAAACATTCTAGAAATGATTAAACAAATGAACATAATTATTATTTAGACAGATATGCATTGATTTTTAAAATGATGAACTATGTTTTAGAGAGCTGTGAGTAACTGAGAGAGCATGATATCTTGATATAATTCCTGAAGAAAAAAACCAAAAAAACAACCAACAAACAAACAAAACAAACAAACAAAAAAACATCTTTAGGCCAAATTTGCTTTATGGACTCTATGTTCTCCACAACACAATATGTTTTGTCCTCTTGAAAAGGATGTTGAGGCTATACACTATGATGATGTTCTGGAATATAAAACACAGAGAACAAAAGGAAAGCACAAGAACTGAATCACCTATGAAATGAGGCAGAGTATAATGACAAACTCAAATCCCTTTACTATTAGTTTTTTTTTGAGGGAAGGATTATTTTGCAGATTGATTCATCAAAATAGGCATAGATAAAATCCCTGATCAGTGTTTTGTTTTGGTTTGCTTTTTTGCTAGGCATGCTTTTATTTTATGATTTTGCATTTCATGCATTAAAATTCCTTAAAATTTTGTGAACTTGCTGCTAAAAACACAAAAAATACAAATTAAAACAATCATTGTCTGTGACTTGCAGAGTCACTGGGCACTCGACCTTAGGGGATTTGTCAGGAAAGGAGCAAATTTAGGGTCTTGATTAATTGGGGTCTTAGAGGTGAGATGGAACAGAAAAGCCTAACAGATGAATACATGGGGATACAATAGGAAAAGAAAATGCAACATGAATAACTATCCCTTCTAGATGTGAAAGTATCTCTGCTTGGGTTTCAAAGGTGTATATGTCTCATCTTGGGCTACCAACTGTGATCTAACACCTCTTGAAGACGGAGCTATTATTTTTACCAGATATTTTCAGGAAGAAAATGATAGTAATAAGGCTGTTTCTGAAATGATTTGGATTGCTGTGAGTTTTGCATAAACATGAAAAGGGGATAATTTTTGAAAGAAAGAAAGAAAAAAAAAAAAGAAAAAAGATCACAGTTCCTGTTTTATTGATGAATTCTTTCTTCTGGACCAAAGAAAGGCTCAGCAGAGAATGTAGGTTTACACAGAGATATTTCAACACTTACCTCTCTCTCTCTGGTCATTACTAAAATAAATCATCTCTGCATATACAGAAAAAAAAAAAAACAACCCAAAAAAACCCAAAAAAAACCCCACAAAAAGCAAACAAGTTTCATTGCTGTTTCATTGAATCATTCATTATTACAGCCGTTAACAACCTATTTTCATGCTAGGAAGCTGCTCACAGCATGACTGTGCCGTGGCCTCTACTGGTTGGTGCACAGCAGCAGACACATCCTCCAAAGGGTATATTCATTCTTTGCTATGAGAAAACATTGGCACAAAAGGACTGAATGAGACATGCTCAGTTTGGTTTTCCTCTGCAATCTCTCTGCTCCATCCTTTTCTCTACGAGGTTTAAACTCCCTCTAGTGAGTTTTGAATTCTGCAGGAATTAATCTCCTAATGGAAGGCTTTTCTCTTTGGCTTTTGTTGAAGAGGAAAAATTGAGCTGCAAATAGCTCCTCTCTGTTCCAGTGTTCATACTGAGGCAGAGCAATTTTATTTATGCTTGCACTAGGATAGGTGAGTAGGAGTAGGGACACCATCTTTGGATGTCTTCATTATGATGGTTGCCGGAAGCATTGACACTCTGGCTCTGATCATTTCCTCACCTCAGGGACTTCTTCATGTCCCACAGGGCTCCCTCCAGCTGCCACTGTGTCCCCACTGGCTTCCTGTCCTCATTTCTAGCCACTGAGACCCCTTGGCCCAGTTCTGTTTACAAATGAAGAAAAAAAATAATAGGGTTTTATGCAGTTTTAGCAGAAGTTTTCTTGCTATCTTTCATGGAAAGCTGATGAAGGGTATCATTCAAAAAAAACTCTGCGTAAATAAAGATCTTGAGACATGTCAACTTTGAAATGAAGCCTGACACTCTCTAGTACTTAAATGAAGCAACAGAAATTTCAGTGAAATATAAAAAAAAAAATTAGTCTGGCCCTAAATATTATTCTATTTTTTTTTTATTATTATTATTTTTTTTTTTAAGTAGAGAAATAAGTCTGTTCCTGAATCTTGAAATCTTCTGCAAACATCTTACTGTAAAGCAAATTGCTATTTCTTCCTCTATGTCATTGGTGGATGTAATTGTGCAGTACCTTAGCAGGTGACAAATTCCTATGCCCAGAAAAAAAGAATAAGAGAAAGATGGAAAATAATTCATGGTCTTACTAAAGGAAACAGCCTCAGAAACAGATTGCTAGGGTATGACTGCCATGGACTCCCAGCCTATGTTGTACATATTTCAGATCCATCAATATTTTCCTTTGCAGAGGCACCAGTGTGGGAGTACTGAAAGAAAGAGGAAATAAACAGGCTGTGTTAGTTTGTCTGGCTTCCTGGAAAGTGCTAAATTGCTTAGACACTGATGGGCCTTTGCTGAACACACAGCTCTGGGGAGTCAGCTCAACCTGTCTCACTGATGGACTGTCTCTCTGTGGGTACAAAGCTCCCTTTTTGTAAATATAGCATAAGAACACCAGCACCAACAAGCCAGGCCTCCCAGAACTCTGAGGTGGGGTTTTTTTTTTGCATTACATGTTGTTTCTTTAAGATTAATTAAGGTATATTTCATGGCTTTTCTAGTTTTAGCTCTTGAAAATATAATGTCCAATTTATTTAATTTTTTTTTTGCAGCTTTTTCCCAAAACCATGAGAATTATTAAGTCTGTACTTTGTAAAAGAGTGAATCACATGAAATTCACATACTCCTGGAGGTGAGGTTTTATGAAAATCATTGAGTTACTCTGATATTCATTAGTGTTATGAGCTTTGACAGGAGAGTCTCCATAATCTTGTCAGTGAATTTAAGGCCAAATCTAAGGTAAAGCAAACTAAACAAGTGCCTCAGGCAGGAGCCTGCAGAGGGTTATAAAACTGTTATTGTCTACTCAGATCATGCCAGTGCTGGGAAAAGCTGGGCTGACAGTTGACAACTGGGAAGTCTTGGGAAAAGCCAGTGGTTGCCTGTAGGTGAAAAAGCTCCCAGTTGTGTTAAATGAGAATAGGCCTTAGACAACAGGTCCTCATCTGAAACCTTCCTTCCAAGTCTGAGGAAGACGATCATCTGAGAAAGGTCTTCTCTTAGCTCTGTTTCTGTTGCTCATTGAAAATAATTTTCTCCCTTTGTTACTTTCTCCCCCATAATTTAAAGTTCATTTTGGTGTGTGTAGTCTTGTCCCACAACAACAGGTAGATTGAAGGTGTATAGAAAAAGTAGATGTTTTTTTGTCCTATTCATCCTGAAAGGGAAACAGAAAAGATATATCTGTAAAGAAAAGAAGTGGTACTAGTGGGTGTATTTCTGTCAGGAGTAAGTTACATGAAACTAAAACTGTTTCTGTGAGAAATCTCTGAGTGCCTTCCTTATGGGTAGCAAACAAGCAAAGTGACAGGCTGTGAAACACAAGGTACTGTTTGCTTTCATTAGGGTTTATTTCCCATTGCACCTTATCTGAGAACAACGTCCTAATTCAAAATGACATAGGCAGAACTGATGAGTGTTTCCTCATACATCTAAAATAAGATCAGGAATTTTGGTTTTGCTTGTTTTTCCTCAAAAATTTTGGACTGGTTAAATAGAGATTCACAAGGTATTTTTACTGCTCTGCAGGCATCTGTGAATACTGCAGCTACTTCACTAGCTGTACCTTGTCTTTCTCCCCATTAATCTAAGCTGCACAGACAGGCAATATCAATCAAACCATGTTTTTAAGATTAATAGCTTCCAGCCACATGGCAAAGGTAAGGTATTACCATCTTCCTATAGTAACCAAGCCTCTCTGCTAGGGCACAAAGGATGAAACCAAGATCTTTCTGTCTCTGACTACAGGTCAGCATTTGCTTTTTCAGTTTGGCCACAGCCCAAGACATGCTGTCAGCTGAACTGGCTACAGACCCTGGTTCACACTGTCTGGCATGTGGCCTTGAGTTCTCGTACATGATAACAGGGTTGCTGCAGAGGTGAAGACAGCAGATACCCAGGGCAGAACAACCTGGGCACAGATCCCACCAGACACACCTCTGGGGATGAGAAGCATAAAACATAACCTGTAAAAGCCCTAATAATCTTTCTTGCAGTCATTCCAAACTGCATGGTGGTAATTACCACTAACAATTCCTGAGGTGTTCTTTCAGACAGCAGCACTACAATGGATGCTTTCACTATGCAAACACAAGTGATGGTGACTGCAACAATTGCAATATGCAGTGGTGTTTCTATTAGCAGGTGTCTTAGTAAGGTTTTAAGTAGGCAAGTTTTACTAAAAAGAGTCTTACCATCACAGTCTCCAGCCCTCTATTTTGTTGAAAACTTTAAAAAACATCTGGTTGAAAACAGGATTTTACTTGAAGAACCTATGATCAACAGATATCAAAAGTGTTTTTTATGAAAAAATGCTGAGTTTATGTCAGAAATCTAAAAGCTTGATTTTCTGGATTTCCATCCAATTTAAAATGGAAATGACTGTTTAATCAAGAAAATATTTTGAGAAAAAATTCTCAGCCATCTGTATTTACATCTCTTTGATGACAGGTTCTTTTCTTTCCTCAAGAGCTTGTTTCAACATTAAGTTGTGCTGGAATAAGTTATTCAGGACCATCCACTTGTTTCTGGATGTGTGAATTTTGTTACTCAGTAAGGGCCATACACATCTACACATATCTTGTATTAACTCCTCAATTTGTGTAGCAGGGACAGGAATAGAGGGGCCACTGGTCTAATTTTCTCAGATGTTTCCTTCATGAACAGTAGGAGAGCAGGCTGCAATATTAATTCTCTTCAATGATGACAGGTTAAGACAAGATGGGATAAAAGTACTCCAGAAAGAGGAAAATTTTTCTTCTCCTTGATGTGAGAAAGTGGAGTTAGCCTCTGATGTTTTCCTACATACTGACAACACAAAGCCCCTTAACAACTGTATGCGCTCCTCTGGAAGAGGTTTCTCTCTGAAAAAATCCCTCTGGCATGGCAGTGTCCAGGAGCAGGGTAGGCTTCCTGATGACTGTCACCCACTGCTGCCTCCCCAGACCCCCTGTGTAAATATTTAGTGGTCATCTGCTCTACAACATCAACTCCCAGGTAGGGAGTCCTAACTGTTCTGAGAGTGCTCTTCAAACATGTCCAGGACTGTTCCTCCAGCGACACCTGGACATGCAGAAATATTTTAGGTTTTAGGACACATTCTTTCAGTGCTTCACAAATGCAAATGGAGGTATCCCCTCTGCATCTAATCCCCCGCACCACCACTTAAATCATTCAAAATATCACTTAGAGAGCTGAGCTCAGCTGTTCTGTTACAAGTAGGATCTGAAAGAGAAACATGAGTTTTACATTATTTACCTTCTTTTCATTAGATGTTGACTAGAGCATCCTGCTATTTTGACATGCAAACTTCTCACCCGCCCTTTAAACTTATCCCCCTTGCTCCCAGAAAATACTTCTGAAAATCACAAAAGCAAGAAGATATACACATACACTTTCTGTTACTTCATTTCTAAAAACATTTTCTATTCTGATTTTATTTTGTTAGTCTCTTTTTACATTTAATTTGGTATCTGACCAATGAAATTATGCTCTATTTATGCTTTTTAGAAAATTATTTTGGATTTGAGTTCTTAACATTTTATTCATAGTTGTTTCTTCTTGTATTTAGTACATATACATCTTGCCTGCTTTGTAACTTCTAAATGAGAATATTATAAAAGTCTGGAGGCTTATTAGATCTTGGGCTTTTTTTTTTTTTTTTTTAATTCAAATATGAGACACATGTTGAATATTTATTTTTTCATGCATCTGAACCAATGACTTACCAGAATACACTGTGACTAATGTACTGAGGAAAATATTTTCTCTGCATTGTGATCTTAGGGAGACAGTTTTCTCTCTACATGTTTGTGTGTCTGATGGTTATTCTTCAAGATGTCACTAAACATATGAGCTCAATACTGACACAGGCATATCTGCCCATGTTCTTTCTCTATGTAAAGGATCTAATAGCCAGTAAAGAAGTTGCAGCTGTCCCAACACCAAGTACATTGAAGAAATTCACAAAAATACTCTAAAATAAGAGCATGGAGCAAAAATTTCTCAGTGAAACAGACTGTTCTGAAATTAGATAGATATGAAGGTCCCTTCTGACATCAGATTATATTATGTGAGAAATCCAGCATCCTGATAATTGTGAATCATGCTTTTCTCTAAAAGTAGTTTCAATAACTCCTTGAGCAAGCAAGAAAGCAACATGCAGGAAAGCTCACACCTAAAATGTTAGAACTAAAGCTTCCTACTTTACTCAACTTCAAAAGCATCATATTCCACTAATATTCCCCCTTGACATAGGAATGCTGCTACAACTACTTGAGTAAAGTTCTAGAAATTCAAGAATGATTTTTTTGAAAGTTACTAGGGTAAAATTGAAAATAGCAGATACAGAGTCTTCTGAAACTTTAAAAGTTATCCTGATTTACCATACAGACAGCATAACTCTTGACATGGCAGCGATGTAATAATACCTTTGCTATTTTATGGGGTACTGTCTATCACAGTTGGGCAGTGCTTGCTCATCTTATCCTCTCCTTAGATTCTATGGTGGTTTTGCTTGATGTAATTTATAATTTGATGTCTTAAAATCCTCCTCCAAGTTTGCAGGCAACATTCCTTATTTTCAATCATAAATTGTTGTGTCCTACTAACTAAGTTGATTGCATCATATCCTATCACCTTCAAAAAACAGCTAAGCTCTGTCTATGCCATTAAGAGCATTTAACAGTGTAGAGAACTATCATTATAGGTCTCTCTTACTTTTACAGATTAAATAGACCTCATTTTTGTTGCCTTTCTCTATAGGTCATGTGTCCTCAACCTCTTATTATCCATGTTGCTTTCTTTTGGACTTTCTCCATTTTGTTTAAATGTCTGTTAATGTAGGATGTCTAAAATTATACCCTACTACATGACCTCATGGGGACATCAAAATAATTACATTGCAGGTCTTGCAATTCAGCAAGAAGAAAAAAAAAAAAAGGTCCAGTGAAGGTTATTAAGTATAGAAAGACCACCTTCTCTGAGCTTCAAATTGATGGCTGCCAAGAGCCTATTTTGGAAAGCGGTCTATCTTTCTAACAGAAGAGTATGACTAAATTCCATTCATCTTGTGGCCTACAAAAATCCTTATAGCCTGATCTGAAGCCTGGCTGTGCAGCCGGCTCCTCCTCACTACACTTTATTAAGTATGCTTTTTTTTTTTTTTTACTGGGATGTCTTGCACATATCTGCTCTGAATTTAATCTGATTCATTACAGTTCAGCTTCCTCCTATACAAATATCATCTACCAAAGACAGGGAAATGAGCTTCTTCATTCCATAGGGCAATTGTTCCCCTGTTATACATTTGACATATATTTTTTAACCTCAGTTGTGCACACAGAAAATACCTAAAAAACAGAGCCTTTGCAACAGGGTTAGTAAATATTCTGTGCAATTTAGATGTGTAAAACAAAGATCTACAGGTCTGGCCATATGTTTTGACTTGTCTGCCTAGGACAAATGCCCCACAACAAGCATATGTTTAATGCTTGGATGTGGTCTCTGGTTTGTCAATGTTCATATCCATCTGTTTGGAGGGCACGGTGCCCATTACACATTGCTGAGGCACTTGGCACCACTTTGGGCACAGAGAGGCTTGTGCAGACAGTCCACACAGGCTTGCTGGGTTACATCTGTTCTTCTGGATTTCCCACTGATGTGTTTTCTGGCTATGCCAGCACAGCTGCTACATGTCTCGTGTTTGCTTGATGTCTGCTGAAAGTCCTGTGCCAAGAAAAACCAACAAGGACTAGGGAGAGACCTGGAAAGCAAGATAGCAACTGGCTTTCTTGGGCTGGGCTACAGGAAAGTTGGCTGAATGAGTTAAATGCAGAGTAAGCTTTCACAAAAGCACTGGTGCTGTGCCAGGCTTGATAGAGAGGCTGGATGTTGGAAGAGAAGACAGAGTTGTCACCCCAGAGGGAATCTTGTCACTGCAGCAGAGATCCCCTAGTCCTGTTGGCTTTATTCCTAAAAAACATGTCCCAAGTGCTTCTCCACAGATCTAACCTCTGCTCTAAGCAAAATAACCATGGGAATAATTTTGTGCTCCTAGGTATCACCTGAGTTAGTGTTGGTGTACTTGGAAATGTAAGAATGACCATAAAAGATCAGAAAACAAGGCAGTCAAACCTGGTATCTTTTCTGCGTCCCCATGCCCTGGTGTGACTAAAACACCAGGCACAGGCTACTGCTGGCCACGAAATCTTACCTTCCTGTGATGTTCAGCACAGGCACTCCCCGAGCCAGAAGTATTATCTTCTTATTTCATAGCTCTCAAAGGATTTCTACACATGAACTTGTACAGCTGCATTTGAACATGAGTCAGTCTGAATAACCACTTTTCCATGACAAGAAGTCCCACCACTGAAGCACACGGTGCCTGCAGAATGACTGCAGTCTGTCTATAGATAAGACAACAGAAAGAATATCACTTTATTCACTTTGTACTTCAACATCTTTGGTGTGGAAATAAACTATAAGTTTTCTACATAGAGTGTGGCAGTGTCTGAAATGTGCAAACACCATAAACTCAGGATGCTTCCAGTCCACTGAGGTTATTGCTTTTGCTTGACGTACATATTGTATATCCTTGACTACACAGTGATTCAGCTTCAGAAGAAAGAGCAAAGCTGCTTCCCTCACTTCCCTTTAAATATGTTAAACTAGTGATCAAGCTCAGGTTAGGGAAAAAGTGAGGTCAAAATCCAGGCAGGCTGCAATTCTTGAGCAGGTTCCTAAGCCATTTGTGGGAAAGTTTTAGACTTTTCTTGCTACTTTCCCCAGAAAGAGCTGAAAAATATTATTTCCTTCTGCAGTCAACTTGAGAGTCTCAAGTCCAATATAATCAGCAGCCAAGTTAATGAAGGAATCTCTCCCTGTGTCATAATTTAAATAATAACTACAATGATTGATTATTTGTACAGCAGTACAATGTTTTGCGGTACCAGCTGTGCACCCTGTGAGACAAGAACTTACAAGCACAGGGTTACTTCTGTGTTAAAAGCCATTCCTTGTTCTTGTACCCTACCTATATTCGAACTATTTGCATAAGGTAATAAAAGAAATTCACCCCAGGTTTGGTTTAGGTTTTAATATCAACATTGCTGTGTCTGTTTATACAAGAGGAGAATGCATTCCATAGGAAAAAAAATAATTTAGGTATGAGTTTTTTCATTGCTGATAAAGAAAAATGGAGATATAACAAAATGAAAGCTTATTTAGATACAAGGTGTTATCACACATCCTATGTACTGTCCACAGCCTATCTAGGATATAATATATTCATAAAAAATGAGAGGAATTTTACAGTCTAGTCATTATATTTCTCCAAGTAATATACATTTACTTAGCTGAAGGTCTTTCTGACTCAAGCATCTGGCATAGGTTTATCACAAAAAACAGGTTTGACCTCAAAGCTGGAGTAACACCTGAAAACTTAACTTTGATCAAGATGGTAGGATTTGAAGAAGAGGCTGTGGCCACAAGAATGAGAAAGGAGGCTGAATCTGTTGAAGTGCTGTCACCTTTGACTATTTTTAATGGCCTCCTTTGAATGGCTGCTGAGCCAAGAAACTCAGTCTGTGCATGCACAGAAGTTTCACATCTATCAAAGGTGTCAATTTCTTATATAAGTGTTTGTTTAAAGTACAACTTACCAATTTTGGAAGCTGCTGATACAAGATATGAGAAATCTTCAAAAATTTGAGGATTAGGATAAAGCAGAAGATAAAACCAAGATGCAATGGGAACCACATTCTGAAAAAAAACAAAAACAGTGTAGAGATTTCAAATGTCAGTATCATCTGAATGGCACAAAGTCCTTTTTTTCTGTAAGACTGCTGGCCCAGTATTCTGTCATTAAAAAACTCCTATCCCCCATCTTGTCTAGTCAGATTACTGCTTCATCACTTAGATATTAATTTTGTGCTTCATCCCCCCCACCCCTTACAGATTCACAGATTCACAGATATTAGGGGTTGGAACCCCTTGCTATTCTGTATTTTGTCAGATCTTCTTGATTTAAAAAAAACTGTCCATTGATCCAAGATTGACAAAAACATTTTTAAAAGAACCAAACACTGCAAGCAATCATCATGAGTACCTTCAAACCCAGTCTGGGAAAAAAAAAAAAATAAAATCGTGTATTTGTTTTTTAAATTAGGGTAGATGTTTTCCTTTAAAGTTTCCAAATATAAGTCAAGAAAACAAGGAGACATAATAACAGTAAATTAAAAAAAATGCAATTACATTCTATATTTCTTGGAATAGAAGCAATTTCAGTTATTGTACAGATTAAATTCCCTCCTGATGTATACACAGATATACCAGAGATTTAGCAAAGGACAGTGGTGAGAAAGCCCATCTCACCACAGTGGATATATTTTTGTCCTATTCTTCCCAGGTTTCTGTCAAAAGTTCAGGGAGAAATACTTACTGAGGAAAAGTGAAGGCTAAACCAGATCTGGACACTGGGTTTCTTATTAGTCTAAAATTTAGTCCTTTTATTCCTTGAAAACTGTCTATTTCAAAGAAGGAACTGTCTTTCTTGTATTTAGCTATCATTTACAAGTGTCCCACATTTGATTTCTATGAATTATTCATCATCTACAGATGGAGTCCAAGCCATCCATCATAAATATCAAGCTATCAGCCAGACCCTGATCCAACAGTTACAAGTCTATATGCTCCAACTGGAAAGGCATCAAATGCCTGGTTAGAACAAGATGAATATGAAATCCTCAATTGGAAATAATCCATTAACAGGGATTCCAAATTTATTCCTTCCTCTCATAAATTTATTTGATGAATGTATCCATGGAAAGCTGGAGATAAAATGGAGTAGTGTATACAAAACCTTGTGCTCAAGCCTCCAGGTGCCATAGATTTAGGTACAATTCCTACAAATTTCCTGTGTCACATTAGTCAAACCAGTTAAACCATTTTTTTTGCCTCAGCTCCCACTTCAAATGGGAATGCATAATGAAGAAAAGATGTTGGGATGATTTCTTTGTAGTTTCTGTAAGTATTCTCAACCAGGTGAGGAAGTTTCTAGAAATAGGAACTTTCCAATGAGAAACCTTTTTTTACGGGAAAGGAGAAAAAAAAACCCAAATACTAAATGCTGAATGAAAAGGTGAGATAAAATGGATTTATACAAGAATCTAAGACAAAAATCACCTTGCTATTCATCCTGTTCACTGTCCTTTCTCAGTGCTGTGAGTTGGAGTGCGAATGAAGTTGTCATGTTGCAGCACAGCCCCTCCTTCTTTCATATGTCAGCACCATTATTGCATCTGGCTCTGGATCAAGCCCTGACATATATGACTTTTTTTTTTTCCTGGAAGCTCCTGGGACATACTAAAGACAGCAAAAAGGCAGATGAAAGAGGAGGAAGGGAAGAGGAATAAGTGAACTATAGAGCCATGGGAAAGCTCAGGAAGAGGCCTATGTGGAGAAGTACTTAGGATAGTCTGGAGTAAGTGACAAAAAGAGCAGATGGAGCTGGAAAGCAAGAATTTGAATGCCAGACCTTACTCACTCTGTGGCTTTTGACATGCCACATGTCTAGATGGGGCTAGACATGTGGCATGATATAATAATATCTAATATATCAGATATATTAGCCGCTCTGGACTGGCTTGGGATTATCTCACTCAAATTAGTCACTAATGTGGCATTGCAGACCACTACTTAGTATTACGTGAGCAGTGCTGGGGTATGTGCAGCACATCCCTGGCTGGAAACAGTCTGGATGCAGAGGTGTAAGCATGGTACAGAAAAACAAGGAGGAAGAAGTTCAGAGGTGGTGCAGTAGAACTCTCATGAAACATCTAATCTCCATGTTTCCTCTTTTATCATTGGTATTATTCCTTCTGAGTGGGCTAATAACAGGATAAATTGTAAAGAATTAGGTTCTTCGAGAGTAGGGTCATTACCAAAATCAAACTGTGCATGTTTTAAATACTGTGTAACTACTGTGAAAGTTCTGCCCACCCTTGTTTACATCCAACATAGATTTATTGACAGTTCTCTTTTCATTGTTGAAGCTATATTCAATTTTACAAGCAACAGCGTATTGTGATTGGAGTGAATTGAATTTTCCATTCAAAAATTATTAGATGTGCAATGTAGAACTGAATAATAAGCATCCATCCTTAAATGTTTTTTCCTGTGCTTATACAGCATCATGTGCCTTCACCAGTACTGTATACAAAAGATATCATTATAGGGACTCAATAGGGTTGAGCCAAATGGTGTCTTCTGCTTAGTAATGTCAGTTCCTATACTAGCATTATAACCTTGGAATATATGTTAAATATAGGTTCCTAAGGGGAAAAAAAATCTCACTCTTTCCATTAGCAAAATCAATGAATATTAGGTTATGAAAATGTGGTTGATTCCATTTTCCTATTTAAAGTTATATAAACAGGTTGTCATCCTACTGTTAAGTGAAAGTCTGTCATTTAGTTGGTTAGAGGTAGAGAGCAGACATGACCTAAACCTTGTCAAACTCAATGATACTGTTTGCATCTGCATTTAAAACATTTCTTGAAATTCTTCTTGGAGAAGGGTCCAGTTTCCAGAAAGGAAGGGTGTTTCTCAGGGTCAAGACAATGTGTGCAGGAAGGCACAGCCTTCAGCATCATGTTTCTTCCCATCTCAGTCTGTCAAAATACACATCTAAAAATATGAGCTCTCTCAGAGTTGGGAAAAGAAAGGGATAGAAAGAGAATAAGACATGAAGTTCTGAGATCCCAAGATTTTGTCATCACCCTCCCCTCCATAGTATTACTTCACCTTTTGTTTACACCTGCTGTCAAACTTCTGAGACAAAATAGCATTAAAGCCAGAGAAGACTGTAGGGGAAATGAGGCTGCTTACATTATTACTCTTGATTAGCAGCAAATTATTCTCATAATGTTTACTTTCCCTTCATTTATTTAAGAGTGATTACACAAAAAAATAGCAGTTAAAAACATCAGGTTTTTAATAATAGTTTTATTTACTGTTGTAATTGCTTCTGTAGCATCTCTGAAGCCTTGAACACCCACCCCTCCTTTCACAAAACCAAATAAGCAGTTTTGCATCTTTCTCTCTCAACTACATTTTCCAAAACAGTATAAAGAAAGTCACAGGAGTTTCTTATTTAATGCATTGTTATGGTCCAACATCAAAGGCTGTACCCATATAATCCTTATGGAGAAACCTAAAGATCCATTTTAATTTCCTGTTCCCTCAGAAGCTTCTCTAATAAACCAGTTTACTTAGCTACCCTGTTGATCCACTGTCCCCTGTACTTCGCTCTCCGCAATCACACCTGAAGTCCAGAAGCTTTAACTGGTAGGACCATCCCACAATATGGGCTCTGTGGGGATGGCATTGAAGTGTCAGAGTTTTTGCTCAGCCATGGCTTTAGCCTCCAAAACTACAACTCTCACAAATTAACCCATAAGTAGCATGGTGAAGTTATCACTTGGCTGTTCATTGCTAAATGAACACCTTTGCAAATGTCCATTGCTGTGAACACCTTTTTTCCCTCCTTTATCTCTAACATGAATATTACTGGAAAATACCACACCAAAACCCACATAATCTTGCTTTCAGATTCAGGCTATGGTTTCCATCCTGTAAAATTTGTGTCTGGGGCAAAGACTGAGTGTTTCAAAAGGGGGAATGGAGCCTGTGTCCTCAGAGTGCATCCTCTGCATGGAGTATTATTGCGTCCTTGTATTTTTAATTTTCTTTCATAATTGCCATTTATGGTGATTCCTTCTACATCTGAGGGCTAATCCAGAATAAACTGTGTGGTAACAGACTGGCCATACTTTTCCAGAAGTGCTCTATATCCTGGAAGAGTTCCCAGGATATCTATCAGTACAGATTCACTCTGTTTCTTTTCAATAAATTCTATCACTGGTGGGAGCTCCAACAGCATCATCTCAAAGTGAACACAACCTTCTGGTGAAGTAAATCGAGCAATCTTTCTCCTCTGGGATTAGAGCATGTTTTATGCCTCATTACTCTGAATAAATTTTCTACATGGGTTTTTGCATGCATGTGTACTAGGGCTACTTCACAATATGTGTAGATATAAAAAAAGAAATGCTTCCTTTAAGTAGAACCAAAATGTTGAAGAGTGGGAGTGAGGAAAGCATCCAACCTGCTGCATTTTTAGTAAAAGCTGTTTAAAAAAAAAAAAAAAAAAAGCCTTTCTCAGCAACCCTGTAGGTCTCTGAGGAGTTACAAGGAGTAGATTTGTTAAAATAAGAATTGCCAATTTTGCACAGTTGCTTTTGGAATGCCACCACATTTTTAAACAAACTTTATTAGAATTCATATCCAGTTATGGAGCTGCACAGGGCTCCCTTAACAAGCATAGTCTGGCTGGAGGCAATAAATCTGTCTTTGTCACTAATGATGTTTGTATTATTTTAACACTGTTGATACTGTGGATTTGCGTGGGGGGCTGCAAGCAATCATCTTTCAACCAGAGCAAACCTGCCCTGCATCCTGAATAGAAAAACACCTTCTCCTGTGGATGACAGGAACACAGTGGGATATATACCAGGGGATGTATCCAAGGTCTTCAGCTACATCGTCTGGTAGCTGAAAAACCCCATTCCAATTACACTGGTGTTTACCTATCTGATGTGTAGGGGAAAAGTCTTCTGGCAACAACATTTTTCAGTAATCTGCATGTTTGTCATGTGGTACCTTGTAAGAAAGTTTTGTGATATGGTCATTTTTTAGATAGTCATTTTCTGAATGACTAAAGCGACTTTCATACTCTCAAATGTGAAGGAATCCTGGGCATGGGCCAAGTCCAATCTGTTCAAGTGTTGGGAAATATGTTTCCAAGGGGTAGTTGAATTTAAACTCTTAAATACATTTAATACATTTTTTAAATTCATTTTCTTCAAGGGATTTAATGATATGTTGCACATCACAGTCCTTTATATCCTGAGCATAGAGTACTGAAAAGAGCTGTTTTGCTCCAAACAGCTTTGATGGTACCCTGTGATGCAGAACAACCATATCTGAGATAAGCAAGTCCATTTGTCCTCTGCAGAGGACATCAGGTTTTCAGCAGAACAGGGCATCCTCTAGGAGATCCTAGCTGGGAATCAGGACACTGATATCCTAGCCACCCAGTGTAAAATAAAGAAATGGTAATTGCCTTCTTATGCCTTGGTTTCCCATGTGGGGATTTTCCTCACTGAAAACCTTGAAGAGTATGTATTATATGTATATATAAGACCTCACATATATATGTAAAAGATAATCTATATTCCAAGAGTATACGTACATTATCCCTTTAAAAAATTTGGGGAATGGGGTTGGATCCCTTTATGGGGTTTGGAAACCTGACAAATCTGCTAATTGAGGCAGGTGCAATCAGTTTGCAGCAGCTGCCCCTGTGGCCAAGCAGATATAATGCAGAGCTCTGAGTTTAGAGATGGCTGACTTTGCTGTCTGCCATGCTGAGTTGTGCAACTTTACTATAAGTATTTTGCATTTGCTTGATTCCCTGGATATGAGTGTATGGAAAGCATTTAACCTGGGCTACTATGAGGAGAAACACAAATATGGTATTTGTTACCATACGGGGTAAGTTTGTTTGTTTTTTCCTGTGCTCTCATATCAATTTCTTTATGCCCATCTTTAGGTATTTCTGTTCCTAGTCTATACTGTGTTCTTCTTTCTAGTGTAACCCTAGAAAAATATGTCTCCTTTAAAAAAACAAAAACAAACTTACCAATTTTTGGCAACTGCTGTGTGTACAAGTATGGTGTGTATCTGCAAATGGTGCTACTAAGCTTGGTGTGGACTCTGAGTTAGTATCTAGGTCTTGTGCTCCTTAATAGCACTTTGTTCTCCTTCTCTCATAGGAGTAGAGGGGTTGGCAGGAGCTCCTGCAGGGAGAAAACAGAACTGCCCTGCCCAGTTCCTCTCTTTCACTGAAGAGCAGAGCAGAATATGACAGCTCTGCAGGTGAGGTGATTAATGTTCTTTGATGATGAAAGGAAGGCTTTTCTTACAGATATTTAAAGGAGATTTGATAACAGCTGGTGCTATGTGCTGTATCTTTCCTTTCTGCTCCAAGACCTATGTGCCCCATGTGTTCCCACAAACACAGACTACCTATGTCTTTTTGCTTGTAAGTGTGAGGGGAAGCAGCTTTGGCTGCATGTCCCTTTGGGAGATTTGTCAAGTTTCTTTTAGTTTGTCTGTTTTGCCTTGAAATGATATGGATATGATGGTAGTGTGTAAAGGGACATTCATCCTTGGTTCGTAGGGGTAAGAAGTTGAAGGAGTCTCCCTGGATGAGCAGGGAGGGTGATTTAAGAGTCAGTTCTAGAAGGTGGAGGAGGAAAGATCAGGGGAAGTTTCTACATCTGTTTCTGCTCTGTGCTGCTCTTGTTGAGACTGGGAGAGAAACTCCTTTGTCACACTGGAGAGCACACTCCTTTGAACAGTCCTGGCCATACTACTCTGCACAAGCCATTACCAGATAGAAAATTCTGTGGAGACTAGTCCAGTGCTACTCAAAACCCTAAAATTTATGCAATGGAGAATAACCTTCTGTCTAAACCCTATAGCATGGCCTAAACTGAATAATTTCACTGGCCTGTGCCAAGACATCACATCACCATGAGAAAGGGCCTAACTCTTGATGTGAAGAGCAGACTGTTAACTCCTGTGAGACTGCTCATGATGCCTCAGTTTGTGTTGGCTATGCAGTATTAAGGAAGTAGCTGGAAGAAACAAAGGTGCTGCGTTTTTGGGTTTTGTTTTTTTTTTTTCAGGCAAGAATTTGTCACCCTCTTAAGTGACATTTTGACTGTTATTTTCTCGAACTAATCACTGTAAGATTGTACACTAAAGTTCTGGAGAAGAAAGTATTTTAAAATATTGGGAAAGATGGAAAACCTAATGAAGAGGAAGGAGTATTTGGCTCATACTTTATTAGTATAAAACCTTTTGAGCAATGATTTTTATGTATGCTTATGGGATGCACTTTTGATGTAAGTAATGTGATTATCTAAGATTGTTTTTAAGAATTGCAGGAGAGAAATATTGAGAACTATTATATTAACAAATGCAGACTTGTATAAAATTTTACACATGTTTTTGTCATCAAACACAAGATCTAATTAATACTCCTGCTCATCAGGGATTTTAGATCACTGACTTTGTTTTGTGGCATCTTCGTTTTTGGGCATCTGATACGGGGGAAAAACACCCACAAAATCTTAGGCCATGGTAAATGATCCTTCTAAACCTTCATGTCTGTGGAGAGTTTTGCTGCTGATTTCATAGGGATTACTTGTCAGACTGAACTTATGAACTGTGTATATTCATAACCATGCTTCTTGATGAATAGAGATTTCTTTTGTAGCTTCAAAAGTAAACTGAAGAATTCAAGTCCATCCATACTTCTCACACTTGAAAAGATTCTTTTCCATTATTTCACACTACTTAAATGCTAGGATGTCTTGTGTGGTTACCTGCAAGATTTCTAAATGGGAAGAATTTCATCAATGGATGGACAGTTGCACTGACTTTAATGGTAGAGCTGAGATGAAGTCACTAGTGTGTTTGACATGTGTTGGACTGGTGGTGACTGGCCCAACAGGCCTGTAGGGCTCAACCATCAAGATGAGTCATGAAACAAGAGCACCATACCTTTTAGCAGTTACCTTATTGATGGATTCTTCCAATCCAGTAGCTGGGAAATGACTTGGAGTTGAGCTATGATGAGACTAAAGCACTATGCAATAATCTCAAAAGCAAACAAACAATACTTTGTGTTCAGTACTTGGCTTCCTAGACGGCTCTTCTTTGTTTTCCCCATATTCTCAAAACAGGATTCTTTAGTTGTGCAAACCATTAGAGCTGTAACCTAGTGGCAGCTCCATCACTAATTTCCTCTCACTAAATTAAGCTTGTCTTATTGCTGTCTTGCTTAAATACAGATACTTTTTAAACAAATAGACATCAGTTCTTTGCTATTGGCATGTGAACTACAAGAATACATCCAAACATCTTTTTCATACTTTTCTCCTGTAGGGCAGAAACTTCCTCTATAGTTTAATCTAGAATCTGAGATGAATTTATTTCTGAAGCAAGCAGCTAGCACTTGTACTGAAGCCTAAGAGTGGACTGACTGCACTCATAAATATTCATTGTACAGCTGATTTTTTTTTTTTCTTCAGCTTTAAATGACAATACCTGGTGATTCTAGTTCTCTCTTCTTGGACAATCATTAGAAACTGTTGCCTTTTTTTCCTTCCCCAGCTTTTTACTTAACAAAACTGAATTTCAAAGTGTAGACAGACTTCCGGGAGAAGATGCTCTCCTAAACTGATCCTAGGTCTCCTATTTCTAAAGGATCTGCCCCTGTTGAGCTATTCTACAGTAAGAGGAACACCCTTAAGTCCTTCTGATTATTTCTGTTGTTATATGCAATGCTGCAAGTGATTACTAGGTTTAGGCCTTGTTTGTGAGATAAACTAGATGTCCCTTACTTGAGGACTTTCAGAGTTGTCACTGTTGATTAAGCAGTAAAATCCTGTTGTGAATTTATACAACTCTAGAACCCACATCATACCTCTTCTACAATTCCTTAGATCTGAAATTGAGAATAAGAGGGCTTGTGACATCCAGAGGAGGTGCATGAGATATTTAGGATGCTGTCAAGCTTACCATATCCAACCTGTTTTCCTGGCATGACATAAAAATAAGAGGATGTTGCACATCTCCCTGCTCCCTTTCATCATCCTAACTCTCCTGTGTTGGCTTGAACAGCAGGTAAATATCAGTTTATGTATCACATTGAATGTCCACCCCTGGTATAGGGCTAGGGATAGAACTGAACGTCATTTACATAAAATATTGTTTTTTCTTTAGCCTTTGAAATCCACTGGCTTCTTTAGCAACAAGCTCAAGACCTACCTCTTCCTAACCTAGGTTGAGATGTACCACAAAACTTCAGGTCTTCTCCTATCCTCCAGCCCTAAAGAGATAAGATGGCTTCTTACACTTGCTCCCCTAAAGAAATGGAAGGTCTGTGTCCCACCTGCTGTTATCAGAGTTTGGAGCCCAAGAACCATGACAAATGGTGCACAAGGAAAAACTACTGCAATGAAAGAGGGGAGAAAAAATGGCCCATAGTAAATGAGGAAAGGAAGAGGGGATTTTTTTCTTTGGCATTTATTACTTAAATTTATCTTTTTGGTTTTGTTTTTGTGTGTGTGTAAATTTAATAGATTGAGCATTTGAGCGAAAACTCCACAGCTCTGGAAAAAATAAGAAAGGATAAACAAAATTCCTGGCACTAACAGACTACTAATTTGTATCTGTAGCAATTAATTAAACTGATCTTTATTTTTTGATGCTGGAATTATGAAACAGTCTGTAATTCTGCCATCTGTTCTGTAAAAAAATATAGTATTCCCTTTGCATTTGTAAATATTCCTAACTAATTTTTAATCAAAAGTCTACCTGAGTTTAATTGTTCCATAGGCTTGGTGTGGCTAAACCACAGAGGTTATTGAAGGCAATATGATAATGTGATTAACTTTGCCATCTGTGAGCTCATCATTGCCATCACCTCTCCTTTGACCAAATATTTGGATAACCATTTAATCTTCAGTCAAGTCTGTGAACTCAGGATCAGAGTCTCAGGTCTGTTCTGGTCAGTTCAGCAGAGTGAACAAGAAACAATTTTTGACTGATAATGACCCAAACTGTCCCCCTGTGCCATGGTTTTGTGTCCCTTTCCTGGCTATGAGAAGGGTAGCTTCCACCACTATGCAGATAATGTGACCTTGCCAAATGACTTATTTGCGTGAATTAAAGACAGGCTAATTTAAATGTCATCAATATAACAATGTTTTTAGTAATGAGATGTTTGGCATGACCCAATTTATATAGAAAATAAATCCCTTAAAGTCTTAAATCCTTACTTGCTGTTTTTTGTGTTTTGTTTTGGTTGGGCTGGTTTTTTTATTTGTTGTTTTTTGGGTTGGTTTGTTTTTTTTTGAACTGCACAAGCAGTTTTACTTTCCCACAACAGGCCAGAAAGAATCAAAAGTTCAGGGATGTGATCTCTCAGTAGTAATGACAATATTTTTCCTGGAGAGGCCTGATGTGTCTTATCTGAGCAAGTGTACCTCCTAATGAGATCATCCTCAGCCCAAACAGAAAATCCAGCTTCCAAGAATTCTATGGACTGAATTTATTTTATTTTTATAATACTGAATTATAAATCCCTTTCCCTACACTGAATAATTCCTTGGAGTGCTACTGTGCTGGGTACTCTCCAGGTGTGTCAAATGAAAAAGTGGTCATTCATTTTGAAACTTGAAAGAATCACTACTTTTATGTGAAGACAGAAGTCTGCAACTGTAGATGACTGTTTTTACATCACTTATACACCTTGCAGGTTTTGATGTGAAACCTCTTTGTAAAGTTCCTCATTGCCCTTCAGTTGTCAGTATTAGTTGAAGGGCTTGTCATAGAAAAACTGCCTGAATTACTTCAGCTGCCTTGGTATGACAACATAACAGAATTTGATATAGACAATGGTAAATTTCCCCCCTGGTTTGATATGTTGCAGGGTTTTACTTCTATGCTGTTAAAATACAGGTATGCTCTCTCATCTTTTAATAGTTGTAACTCAACAGAATACTTTTTGAAATGAAAATAAACCACATCCAGGTAATTTATCTTTCTCCTGACAGAAATGTAAAAAACATTCACACATTTTCAGTTAATTGTCTCTCTTAAAAACAACAAATCAAATGAACAAACAAAAAAAAAAACCTCATCAAAACCATAAAAAAACAAACAACCCAAACCTGAAACTGTTCAGTCTTTAATCACTTTACTACTTTTTAATGAAGTATCAAGGTTTCAGCTGATAACTTTCCAGTATAACTAGTAGGGAGTCTACAGTTACCTAATCAGAAGTCCAAGTATCAAACAGCAGGAAAGGTATTACTAACAATTAAGCTTGCCTCTCCAGACAGTGCTTGCTAAAAAGACCCAGTGCTTAGTTTTCAAGTAGTGCTAGTGAGGAATCACTTTCCTGACCTGATCTTATAGCACCATCTAGAATTCTGCTGACACATCCAGCCCTGAGCCTGGCCAAGCATCTAGGGGCACTGCATGATGTAAAAGGTATTGCAGGATTCCCCAGGATGTCTCGGTAATCTCTGTCCCCTTAGCAGGACCAGATCAGCTGTGCTACCAAGAGCCTGGAGAGTCTTCCTCTAGCCTCTTCAAACACCTCTGTTTATATGTAACAGTAATGTCTTAGGTTGTCTTTCTGGATTTGGGTGTTTTTGACATTAAGATTATGAAAGACATTGGCAGCATTGCTTATAGTGTAAAATTTTCAGTGGGAACTTAGTCCTCTGGTGGATCAAGCATCTTGTAGGTGTACAGCTCCTGTGAAAGGTTTACCTAATCTGGGCTGTCAGGGAAAGCTGCCTGTAGCCCATTCCCACAGGCCACTTGAATCATAGAATGGCTAGGACTGGAAGGGACCTCCAAAGGTCATCTAGTCCAGCCCCCCTGCAGTGAGCAGGGATACCCTCCACTACACCAGGCTGCTCAGAGCTTTGTCTAACATCATGAAATTGAGAAGCTGAAGTTCAGATTTTCCTTTTGCAGGGGCTTGGTAGCTGTCTGCACTTTCCTTTCTTCCTTGCACTCAAAAACAGCTTCTGCAATGGGGGTCATGGGGATCCTCCAGGTTACAAGGACTGCCTGTTAAGTAGGTAGGCACAGATAGCCTTCTTGATTCCCAGCAGTCTCTTTTTATCCCCCATGCTGGTATACATATAAAAATGCTGAATTAATATCTTTGATACTGTCTGCTACATTCTTAGTGGGAAATTTCACAGTGTGCTGGCAAAGGGAATTCAACTGGTTTATGTTTACTTATCTAAGAGCTGAATACAGTAGTGAGCAATGTATCAAAATGTCAAATCTACATTCAAGCTCTTTGAAATTCTGTTTCTAAAACACTAAGGCAATAGCTTTAAATTTTAAGTGATGTCTTATAGTCCATCATTGCAATGCAGCCAAAACTCCCAGGTATGAAGTGCTTCCAAGACATGAAAGCATTACAGACTATTAATTACACTATGATTAGCTAAAACATCTTAACTGTAAATCATTTCTGCTTAAATGCAGGCTACAAAGAAGTAATTGGCAGCATGCCAGTTCAGGGAAATGAAATCTAGCACTAGAAGTATTATCAAAGCTGGTGCACTTCTGCAAGAGTCTGAGAGCTGTCTTAGAGGTGCATGATGGCTATTTACATTGGATACCTACAGGTTTAGCTCCTCATGACTCCTATGGCATGGAGGAAAAGTCTGACTTTTATTCCTGGTGCTTACCCCTGTAATATCATTGCAAAGCACTGTGAACTTCATGTCCAAGGACAGCTAGAGCCACCAAGCAGGATACCTGTCCTGTATGAAAGAGTACACTTGCAATCATATTAAGATGTAAAGAAGGATCAGGGTACTGCTTTGGCTTTTCTCTAGCCTAGCCCAAATCATCTGTCTGTATCCAAACATTGGGCTTGAGTGAATTTAGAGAAGTAGAGATGGCCACAGTCTCTGGTTCCAACCACAGAATTAAGAAAGGTTCCTTGGGGCAGGAACTTACACACACTTGACTGATACAAGTAAATCACAGCATGTGATGAACTTTTAACAAGCTGCTTTTAGAACGTATAATCAGGATCTCAACCTTATAGGTGAGATGTCCACAGATAAAAGTCTTTCAAATAGCAGAAAAACAGTCATTGCTGCAAATTTGATATTCAAAATGAAATACATTTAGCAGTCTTTGTAACTTATCAAACATGGAAATATATGTGCACTGCAGGAAATTCATTGCTGTAGTACAAACACAGCCAGCATCTGACTATAAGCCTATTAAAGTAACAATCTCTGATCACACTGCTATCATTCATATCATACTGAAATTGCATTTAGAAAGGATAAAAATAGAACTGTATTAACTTTTTTTTTCTCACCTCTCTTCTGTGTGTTCAGGAAAGACACTGCTTTTCTCTTAAGTTGTTTAAAGATGTTTTAAGAAGTTTAAAGATATCTGGGGTATGTTTTCTAACAAATCCAATTTACTATATGTTCTAACTAGATGTTGTCCTTGGCATCCTTAATTTACCCAAAATATCTATCCCAAAGAAACCCCTTCTGACACCTTAAGAAATTAGGATGTACTGTATTGCTGGGATACAATACAGATTTCCTTCATACAGCAGGGCTTGCATTCAAGCTAGTGAATTAAGACTGTGGTGGCTCTACTCCAGATTGAAACAGCTGCTCAGGAGTGAGGTGGACAAGATCCAATAACATCTATAGAAGAATGTCTGTGTATCTACCTCAAAGCATTGAATTGTAGCCTCTAGCTTGAAGTTATGGCCAAACTGAAATCGGCAGAAGATAGTGCTTTCTCTCACTTCCTTCAACGCACAACACAATAGATTTTTGGCAGAAGTTTTGAATTGAATCATCATCTTAAGTACCTTGTAGGAACTGGAGAATTATGACCTCAAGGATCCTAGGAATCATCAATAAGCATAGAATTTCTTCAGCATCACCTCACTCTGCTACCAGTTCCTGAGCCATAATAGGTGAAATTCATAAAGGAGACATTTCTAAGTCACTCTCAACATTGTTCAGTCAGTTTAGAGAAACAGACACTTCTAGCAGGTGATTCATCCAACCCTTATGAGTTGTACCCTGTTTTGTTTTTTTTTTTCAGTAGATATCATGAAATCTTAAGTATCTCCAATGTAGACATCCAGAGCTGTATGGATTGGCTTCCAAACACAATTAATAAGCTCCTGTAGAGTAATAATCTTATTTATGCTACAAAGTATTCTGTACTTCCTCGGAGTGAAGGAAGCTTTCATCTGACATAAATGCACTGCCAAAATGGATAATCTTATCTTTGGCCATGCAGTCTTTTCCACTCCCTTATATTGGGCAGAAGTGTTGATGTGGTTGTGTGCTAAATTTCATTAACTTCTAGGACTGAAAACAAATTAATTTCAAGGCTTCATGTGCTGGTAAACTTACCATATCCTTAGACACCTTGTTCAGTGATTCCTTTCACTCTTGCAAGACAGGCCATGCTTTATTTGTTGCAACATGTCACTGATTCCTAATCGACGTTTACTTGCTGGATGATGACAGTATCTATTGTCAGCAGCTTCCCCTTACATGTTTTCAAAAATTAGAGTAAACAATGTCATGGTGAGTCATTGTCTTTAAACAGACTGAAAGAGAGTAATCAGTGCCACTTTACCATCTGATGCTCTGTAGTGGTGGGTCTACGTTGATTTCTAATTAAACAAAATTTTTGCTTAGGTTTGGAGATCTAAAAGGATCAGGCTATAAAATGCTGCATTTCACATCATGTGACAAGTAACTGTCACTCCATAAATTCTTTCCAACTGGCACTGGAGAGTAATTACAGCCACCTACACCTATCAAGGCAGATAGATTGTGTGTATTTTTTCCCAAAGAAAAGCATCATTGTCTCATTAAGTGCACAGTAATTGTAAATATTCACTATGTATTGTGATTTATGAACATCTATCCAGATCTATCCAGAAATAAGATGTCCATAAATACATGGATTAAGAAAGCTAATGAAAAGTACCTTGCTTTAGAAGATTTTTGTCCATTTTCTCAGCAAGACTTAGTATTATGACTCTTGATAAATGATTCCTCAGTCTGCCACATGCAGACAAGAGGAGCATTGTTCCATACACGGTGGGGTTGCAGGGTCTGCAGAAGGCTCAGACTCTGCCAAGGGATGTATCTTGCACAAAACGTAAAGACAGTATCTCCTTATTTTCTGACACTTAAGAAGCTTGGAGCCTAAGACACTTGACACTGAGATTCAGGTCAGGCTATTAATTGTACAGCTTGGTGGGTGTTCCATGTTCTAGATGTGGGACTTTCACTGGACTGAAAAAGGTAACTAAGTCAAGGTGGCAGAGGACTACAGGGTTATGTGTACACTATCCATAGCCTTGTGAATGAATCCTGAACACTCCAGTTGGTTTGTAAAATAGCTTTAGGCTTGTTACCACCCTCTGGTCAGTTTGGACAACTCAATCACCTAAACAGTAAAGTCATTTACACTTGATATTGATATCAGGGTTCTCAGAGACAAACTGCAACCCACAGGGACAGAGTTCCAGGAGACAAGAAGTGTAGTTGTTTATATGTTTATGTAGCAGATTGATCAGTTATCCAAGTCTGAGAGGAAATGGAACCAGTTGCTTATGGGGAGCATGCACTGCATAGTGTAGACAGACTTGGGCACCAGGTGTCCAGGGGAGCTGACACCAAATTCCTACAAGTCCTTTCATAAATTGCCTGTTCTCTTTTTAGCCACTTTCCTCCTCTGTTACATTTATATTCTTTAGAACACTGTCTAGAGTGTTACTCAGTGTCTATTTTTTTGCAAGTGCTTGGAGACCCACCAACACAAGGAGGTAGCAAGTGAAAAGGTACAGTTCAAAACTGAAATGGTTAAAAATGATCTTCAAATGTCAGGCTGCCTCAGGGAAACAGGAGCTTACCTCAGCTCCATTTAGAGTGATGTTGGGTAGAGGGAATTTTATTCTTTCAAATGTATGTGCATTTATAATGCATAAAGATGTAGTTAAATGCAGGCTGCTGTGTGACTGAAGAGCAAGTATTAAACATAAATGGGTTGCTTCACATCTGGAAGGAAAGCAAATCAGCATTGCTTCTCCACAGGGTGATACTGAGATATGAGCCTTGCAATGCTGTTACTAGGCCAGGGAGAAATAAAATAGAGAGTTGGGAATCAGTATGAGGTAAAATATGCCATTAAACTATCAAATGAAATGGGGACAGAAGAGGAGAAATGCAGGTGCAGGAAGAGAAAGAACAACAATTGTTGTCTTTTGGACTGGATTGAGTTTTTTTGTGTATGATGACTTGATGCATACTTTTAGGAGCTGGTATGTCTCAGTGGGTAAAACTAATTTGGAAGGAGGTTTCTATGTTCTTCAACAATTTTAATCTCTTCCTTTGTTTTATCTGACAGTTTGGGTTTTTTTGTGTTTTGTTACTTTAGATGAGAAAATATCAGAGGTAAGAAAAGTCTTTTCCATCAGCCAGGTTGCCAAGTTGCTTGGAAAAATGTAGCTTCCTTACATGAAGACAAAGGCTTCACATTTAGGTAGGAAATGTCTGTGTCTAAGTGCATTTATTATAACCACCATGATCCTTTTCCAGCTTTTTCCTTTTCCCTAAAAAGCTTCTTGAGAACATCATCTTGTCCAGCAGACAGCGTGAATACATTTATTGAGTAGGTCACAATCTGATGTTAGAGACCCCAGTCAAGTGCTCACTATGTGATGACTAATTCTGCTTCCAAAGAAAGGAATAGTGTAACCATGAGAATCTATTTAATCCTTCTTTTATTTTCCTTCTCAGCTTGTGAAGCTGTCCATTACATAATTCACAGTTTCCAAACACTGACTGCTCCACCAAACATATTCACATATTCATATTCATTTAGGGCTTTTTTTTTTTTTTTGTAGTATGCTTCTGACAATACATATGCAACTTCCCTGCTTAGAAATGTAAAAATAGGCAGTTTATTTACAAAAGAAAAACTGACAACTGACAGCCACCTTTTAAAAGCAGAAGACAGAAACACCAAAATAAAAAATGCAAAAAGTGCCTCTGAAGCTGTCCATATGTGTGCTTAACTCTCCCTTTGCTGATCTTTATTCATTGTTATGAGGTGCTAAGATCCATTTCCTCATCGTTTCTATCTGGTTTCAGACAGTTACAACAAAAAGCCAGAAAACATTTTCTGTCATCCAGCCACCAACCAAAGTGAACAGTGAAAAATCAAAGCATCCTTATAACAGCATATTGTCAGCAGGCACAGTGGCTCCACAAATATGGGGTAAATGTGGGGTCCTGTGCTCTGCCTACAGGGGGTGGTTTACTCTTCTGAAAGTGGAGTGGCTGAGTGGGATTAGAAAGAACCTCAGTATGTGATATCAAGGAGCAGGAATACAAATCTTTGCATCCAGTAACTGAAATTAGCTTCCATATGATCCTCAGAGGAAGTTTATAAGTGAATAATCTGTTGGATAGGATTGGTCTAATTCAAATTAATGATTTGAAAGGAAGACAAAGTGGGAAATGTTTATCAAGGAATTCACTTGGAGCACGTATTGCTGCCAGTCTGGTTGTATTAAGTCACCCATCACTGTTACAGTTTGCATGAAAATCTTTTAGGATTCTGTGGTGGCATTGGTCCATTTATTCCTTCTCAAGGAAAAAAATTGAGGAAGTAGTTTTGGGAGAAGTTAAGCAGGATTAGGCTACTGCAGAAATATGCTGTGGATTGTTTTTTTGTTGTTGGTTTGGTTTGGTTTTTTCCTTTGAAACCTCTCAGCTCTTAATTGAAGTTTCAGTCCTGGAAAGCTTGCACTGCTCAAAATTTTGTTTTGCTTGGGTTCTCTAATCACACTTCAGTCATTTTTCCCTTCAGTCAAGTAAACGCCACTAGATCTGTGCTTTCTCTCTAGTAAACTTTTGTTAACATGAATTAAAAGAGGCACAAGGAACTGACTCAGTTCTGGCGTAGGCTCTGGGAAATCTCTTGTACTACCCCAGTACTTGGCTGAACCTGTAAATTAAATGAGGTTAAGGAAGAATATCAACCTTAGTATTGGCATAGGTGATTTAGGGCTCTCCAGAATTATTTCTAGTTTCTGGGGAGATGATCAGAGATGGTTGCAATAAGCAAATTTGGATTCAGCAATTCTATTTCTGCAGGGTAAGAGTTCAGTAATATTGTTAGAAATGTTATTCAATGCTGTCTGGATTCAGTTCCTCATAAGGCATATGTTAATGTTATAGATATTTCAGCAGTGTCCATTCTTTTTCATGCTTTGAATGAGACTGAAGACCATCTGCTTTATTTATTCATTTTGTTACCCAGCATATTAGAACTTCTTGCCACCCAGTTCCTCTTCTTTGTGCATTTAACTTACAAGCTTGAATCTCACTTTGTGATAGGTCTGTCATTTGATGTGGTCAAGAAAGGACCCAAATGTGATAGTTCTCCATTTTCCATGGTAACAAAGTTTAAAGTCAACCTCAAAGAAATCTGACATGTTCAGCCATGCTATATCCAGGCTACTGACTGGATGCATTCAAATCAGTTCAGAGACTGTGGTCTGTTCCTGAAATTTCTCCTGTGTTTTGTTTTGTTGTTTTGGATTTTTTAAAGATTGCAGTGAAAACCATCTTTTCAGATATAGATATAGTTATCATTGCATCATGATTTTGGTCACTGAGCACTTCTGGTGAAAAGTTCCCTCTCCCATGACCAGATTTTTTTAATGTATCCAATTCTTCAGTCACCATTTGTTATTGTAGTTGAACAATTTTAACTTCCTTCTCTTGCTAGGAATGGGCTTTTTCTTGGGCACTGGTCATAATTTTTGGGTCAGCTAATAAACCTTTTTTTTTTTCCCCCTACCTAAAAGATGAGTATTAGGGAATTGTTGAGTTGGAAAATGTTAGCTTCATTTAGTTATTGTTATGTTTTGCTAAGGAAGGAGATGGCTAGTTCATACACTGGGTGCATTTTCAGGAGTAAAATGTGTTTAATTGGGCAATTTTTGCATCAAGTTCACAAAGTTTCTCCAGAACAATTTCCAATTAAGCAACAGAATATGATATGAAGTAATTGAGACTGACCCAGCTGTCTTGTAGTACTGCAGTGAGTTGCTGTGGATGGTGAAAGGGACCAAAGTTCCTCCTGAAGTGCATTCACACCCCATAAAATAGATTTATATGCTGGAATCTCTCTAAAGTTCCTCCAGAGGATGGATAGGCAATACAGTAAACCAATTCCAGAAAAGCAATGTAAATATCTTCCAATGTTAAAAACAATGCTTGTGAGATGGCAAACATTCTGTGTGCTTTTTTTAAGGTAAACAATTTCCAATGACAGCTAACTATTTGCAATGTCTCCAGTTTTACCTTGAACCCACTTGTTGCTCTCCAGATTTCTCAGGAACACTTACCCTCTATAGCTGGTATAAATGGCATGTATAAATCTGATGCCTCACAGGATCAGACCCAAGGCTATGATTTACCTTTTAGCTGTGTATGGTGTGAACATCTCTACTTGTACTATTTATTATACCTTCTTCATAGTCAGTGGAGAGAAATAAATGCACACCTGGAAACCAATCCACCTAACCTCTTCTAAATGTCTCTGAAATTGAACACAGTTCCTCTCCTCTCACCCTGAGAGGGCTCTATGTGATTAGTTCAGATTCAGGAGTCCACTTAGTAGATATGAATTTTCAGACATATGCAGCCTATGCTGTATCACTCTCAAGTTGATCATCTAGAATTAGTGACTGATCTTATCTCCCCTGTTTCTGGGCTTTCCCACCGAATAACACTGATATAAAGCAATCTCCAGCTTTTCAAGTAAAACAAACAAACAAAACAACAGTTTCTAGAAAGGCTGTTTATCCTTCAAGTTATCTCAAGTTTATACATAGATGTTACTCCTCAATTCTCCTCGTACACCTCCCCCAATTCTCTGGCAGAGGGGTTGGACTAGATGATCTTCTAGGTCCCTTCCAACCCTTAACATTCTGTGATACAAGCCCCGTAATGTAACAACAGGCAGTCCTGTAGATTATAGTTGTGATAAATCCTGTTAGGAGCTCAGTTGTACTTATGAATGCAATAAACCCACAAATAATTGCTAATGCACAGTTGTTGCTAGCTTCTAGTATGTGTGTCTTGGCATTCCTGAGCTGATTTGGGATGTTTCTATGTATGTAAGCTATTGACGAGGACAATTTACTTCTGCTGTTGTGAAGAAGTGGGTAGTGAGGTCTGAACCTCAGATCTTTTGGATCCAGCAAAAGGCCAGTCTGTGTACTGAGAGGCATACATAAAGCTATGGTTACTAATTCAGACTGGAACTGGTTTATCATGGTTCCAGCATTTGGCTGTGGAGCACCTCTTCTGGGAGCCAAAATGCTTTCCACAAGTGTTTCACTTTTTCCTTCATTTAACTTCCTGCTTCAATTATTTGAGCTTGCTAGCATCTAATATTGGCAAGAAAATCTATCTGGGAGATCTGAATCCCTCACCCTTTGATGAGAGGAGAGCTTTGCTTTAAGTCTCATGCCCTTGCAGCTAGCTTTTCTCTTAGGCAGGGAGAATTCCCACTCCTGTTTCAAGCTACTTTCACCACCAATTGCAGGACCTGCAAGCTTCATTGAAACTGCTACTTCCTGAAGCTATCTTACAGCAATATAACATCCTCTCCCATGCTTAGAGATGCTAAAGGAACCTCGATATTTTTCTGTATGCAGCAGCCTCTGCAGCAACCTTAGAATTTCCAGATGTGATCCTATCCACAGTGTATCTAACCCAACACTTTTTAGGGGTCTTTTTTTTTTTTTTTTTTTTTTTTTCTTAGTAAAACCAGCAATACAGTAGCTGCAGAAAGGTATAAATCTCAGGTAATGCATGGTTTTATTGCCCATTGCTGAGTTCCTATTGTATTTCCTGATCTCAGCTTGACTTAGCACATCCAGCTGTCTCTGAATATCATTCTTTGCGCTGCAGTATCTCCTTCAATACCTCTAAAAACTGCTTGTGATCTTTATGAAATGGGGTATTTCGGCAGGAGACAGTCTTCCTTGCAACATATTGCCAACAGCTAAACAAGATGGAAGGCACTGCTAGGCTGTTCCTTGAATATCCTGCAACACCAGGATCTTGAAGAGTGTTTATTAGAGATTTCTAGAAGAGCTGATGGAGGACATCTCTTTTGCCAGCATTATGCAGTAAGCTGTGAACAGAGCTTTGAACTGCAGTCCTGTACAAAACTGCATTATGCATCACATAGCCCACAGTACAGATACAGCTGTGGAGAAAGAGTGCAAAGGAGAGTTTGTGTTTTGTAGAGGAATGTGCAAATTGCCAAAGACGTATGAGGGAAGAAAATATTCTATGAAAAGTCTGATTTCTCAAAACATAAAGATCCCACTGGGAAAGGAAGCAAAATATAAACATACATGAGAATTGTCAAGAGAGAGGCAAAAAAAGAGTGTACTGTCATTAACTTTCATCCATCTTCAATATGAGATGAAATCTCTGATATCCTATATATCTGTCAGTCATACTTTCAGGTTTTATTAGTTCCTTGAAGGCAGATCTCTTAGCTTTGATATCATCCCCTGTGGAAATAGGATCTTGATGATAATGTGGAATTAGGGGGGGGGTTATTATTTATTTATTTGATAGATTTTTTCTGGTATGGAAAAAGATTTAACAATTGGCTATGTAAGTTGGAAAGGTAGGAGAGCCCAGTTCACAGATCCCTGTATAAAAGTAATTTTCCTGGAGAACAGTTTAATATAAGGGAGATCCCTTTTTCTTTCATCCCTTCCTCCAATACAGTTGTGTTAAATATTGCAGCAGAGAAACTGAAAGCTTGGTGATGAGGGCTGAAGATATTTAAGAACCATTAAATCATTACAGTAATGAGTTCAGTGAGTGTGTCCTAGGGGAAACAAATACAGTACAAGAGGCAGAAAAAGAGAGAGATGATTGGTTTAAGTCAATTTAAAGTTAGAAATGTACATTCCAGCCAGGAAAAATAGAAGATCCTGGAAATAACAAACGGTTGGGGAATATGTAGCTCCAGGTAATAGAGATTTTTCTCTCTGGAGGCCTGACTGTGCTCTTACTTAAAAAATTGCATAAGTGTGCTGATGTCAACAGAGAGTCTAGATTAATTGTGAACAGAACTGGGAACTACTGTGTAAATAAGGATAGCTGCACTGGAGTCATGAACTCAAGCAAGAACCTGTCGTTCAAGAACTGATGTGGTTTCACAAGTCATTATTCTGTTACAGATAGAGTCCTCTATAGGAGGATTAGATTATGTCATTCACTCTCCTTGTGGACATCTCTCTGCACCTGAAAGCCTGACATCTTCCCTATTTGTCATTTCATCAGCTAATCCATCTAAGGTATCAGGGAAATCAGACTGCAGGAATCAAACTTCTCCTTGATATGGCTCTGGACTGTTACAACAGTCTGTATGAAGTTGTGGACAGAAGTTTTCATTCAGTGCTAACTAACCTGAATAAAAACCCCCACATTTCTGTCTCCAGAGTAATTCTCCTAGCAATTCACAGACACAATATTTGAATTCTAATGTTTCAGAGCCTGGCTCAAGCAGAATAACATCCGTAATGATTCAAAAAATTATCTCATTGTCACTTTTGTTGTTTTTGAGGTTGTATACAAGGGTGCTAATGTCTTTTTGAATCATTGGGATAGGCAGTAAAACTTGTGCTTGTCTTCAGCTCTCACTGTTAGAAAGTGTCCCAACTTTTCTATATGCCAGTTAGCTGTGGAATACTTTTGTGCACAGACCCAGTGGAAGTGTCCCAGATCTCTCTTTAAAGCAAAGAGAAAAAAGGACAATACTATTTATAAACACAGGCACACACAGAGACACTTCTGTTAATTCATACTGGTCTGGCAGCTAGACCTTCACAGTGCCTAGCTCTAGAGTGGTGATAATCTAGTTAGCAGGGATTTATGAGAGGTTTAAATATTGATAAGAGAAATACTCCTGCTTCCTTTAGCTACTTAAGTCAGCAGATACTGAACACCTTGTTAGGCATGTGATTACCAATAAGTAACATGTAATCCCACTGCTCTTGAAAATCCCCACAAGGTACATTATGTAACAAGGATGGATTTTTTTTTTTCATTTTCCTACTTTCCCTTTTCCTCCCGCTTTCCAAATGCCGAGGCAATTGTGTTGCACACAGATACTTATCTCCTTTAAAGTAATTTCCCCCACATATACACATTGGGTAAAAAAAAAAAAAGTCCATTGTGTAGAAGAAGGAAGAGAACGGACAGGATCTAGAAGTGTCTGCTGGCATTCGTGGATCTTAGCTCATTTATATAAGCTGATAATCTGACTGGTTAGAATACATGGAGTCATGAGCCTGATACAACTGATTCATTAGGAACCTGTATTTCCTATACTGCAAGTAAACATAGGCCCCATTACAGGTATTAAAAAATAAAATGTCTTGAAACTCATGAACTAGCATCCTTGATACTGGAAGCTGTCTATGGCTCAACTACTAAAAGTCAGAAAAAAATATGTATATTCATCTCACATAGGTTGTTTTTAAAAATGGGTGGGCTTAAAGCTTTACATTCCTCTTGCTTCCTGAGTTTAGGATTTTGTGATTCCAGGAGACTGTTCATCCACCTGAGCCAAGAGGCACATGAATTTCTTCTATAAAAACATGAGGAAAAATGAATGAAATAACTTACTGCAGTTGCTAGGTATGGCATGATGGAAAGGGAAGCAGTGCATAACTGATGGGGAAAAAGGTGAGATGTTCCTTTGTGCTATATGAGGAGTAACAGCTGAGCTGTGCATTACGAGCAGGAATTAAAAACAGCCTCTTGCTTAGTCAATTGCTTATCCAAATGAGGACAGCAAGCTGTAAAGAGAATTCATTACTAGTTGACTTGGATGATCAGTCTTGTAAGTAGCCAAACCTAACAGCCGTGTAATAATCAACAACTTGAATTGCTTGGTACATGAGTAAAATTGTGCATGTGTCAAATAAAGTTTAAGTATAACCTGGTTGAGCCATAACTGAAGGTAATCAGCAGAGGCACAGTCTGAGGCAGTGTATTGATAAGCAATGATGGCAGCACTTCAGTTTTCTGAACAGAGTAACCCGAAGCAATGCCAAGGATGGGTTTATGCACCTTGAGGGGGTACACTGAATCCTCTGTAGCACCTACCTATGAGAAAATATAAGAATGTCTCATACATGGTAGTGACATGCTGCAGACATCACTATTCCTATTTATAAAACAGAACATTTTGATAAAGAGTAAATGTACCAGCCCAACATCAAAGCATTTACAGCAGACCTCACTGAAGTGCTTTATCAAGCCCTGTTGGAGGGTTCCTTGAAGCACCTGGGCTGTGCAGACTGGCTAGTAATAAACAACAAAAAAAAAAAAAAAAAAAAAAAAACAAAAAACAAAAAAAGAAAAGAAAAGAAAAAAGTTATGTATGTATAACACAACCTCTTCCCTGCTTTATTCTGCAAGAGAGGTTAGCATAGCCCTGGGAGACAAGCAAAGATGAGGGAGGTTAAAGCATAAAAAGTTAGCCAGTTTTCAAATTAAAATGCAAGGCTCCTTCGCACTCTGCTCATTGCCTATCCACACCTCCCAGATGAAAACAAATAGAACTGACTAAAACATTTTTTTACCTATTTAAGGAATATTGTAATGCATGCTCTAAGGAAAAGAAAAAGCTGTGCTCATGCATACATCTCTGCTTGCTCCAGTCATCTTGAATATGCATCACCTTCTGCTACTTATGGCAGTGTTCCAGTTCCTTTCCATTCCTCTGCCTTTTTTGAAGGTACAGCTGGAATGAGCAGGGGATTCTCTCAATTGATGCTTGCTTAAGTTCTGTTTTCTACCCACTTTCTAACTTTAAAATGTGTCTGCATCCCACCCTGACTCGGAGAGCTGCAGGCAGGGGAGGGCACTGCTTTTTGTGAGTTAGCTGGAGCTCTCCCATGGGAAAGTGCAATCTTTCTGTTGTAGAACTGAGGCTCCCAGTGGGCTGAGGGAGGCCAAAAACATGGGAACAACACAATAGATACCAGGAAACAGACTTAGCAATAAGGGACTTGACTGTGTCACAGGCTGTTGCTGAGCTTTGTTCCTAACAGGGAACATGGTCTTTGATATTAAATGAGCTCTTGGGCTTTGAAAACACCAAGCAGTTATGCAGGTAGCATCCTGTAGCCACATGCAACAAGCTGGCCTGCTGTCCAACGCAAAAGCTCTGGAAGACTTGAATGTCTAAGAAGAGGCAAATAGGTGTATTGAAAAGCCAGAAGTATATCTGGTCATTTTGGAAACAGGATGAAGTTACTAAAGTAGTATGACTGCAGGAAATAGTTCACATTGCCTCTTGTATCTATGTAACACCTTTCAGACAAACATACTTTAGATGTTTTCTCACGCTGACAGACTGAGGTTGCTTGTTATGATGGAAATTCTTAGGTCATGTCTAGATGATATAGAAATGCATGGAAAAGCAGAAATCCAATAGTCTAAATAAAAACGCAGCTGGGAATGGGTGGTTTGTAAAGTGACTTGCATGTGGCACATCACAGTTGTTGACAGATCAGAAAAAGGATATCTGATTTCTGAATCCTAACCTGGCATCTTGGCTAGTGATATCCACTCCTATTATCTGCCTCTCATTCTGTTGTCACTGTAAATATTCAAAATACTATACATTTTCTACTTTTTTTTCTGGGGGGGGTGGGGGGGGTGTGCAGGTAAGGCTTTTTTTGTGGGGGGCCAGGTCTTTAATGGTGTCCATATGCACTGACAGGTTTGCACTCCCAGAGCTGGTCCATCAGAAGTTTGTGGCTGACATGAAATGACCATCAGCATCACCTCAGACATGGTGTCAATTCTGGCATGTCCTAGGATGCACCATAGTGTTAGCAAGGAGTCAAGGGACCTTGTAATTACTTTGTAAAACCAAGATCCCACTGACTAAGTCAGCATGGGAGAACTCCAGCATTCACGCAGGTCTGCAAAACCAAGTGTTTTTACGTAAAATACGTTGAAATTCAGTTATATCCTCAAGGGCTGTCTCAAACACACAACACAGTCTTTTTGACTGAATCAGGAGGTTTAAGTGAGACTTGCTGCCCTGACAGCCTTACAGCAGCACTGGTTTCCTGATGTACTCATTTGAGGTCTCCCTGGGGTCTCTCTGCTGAGCTCTTCTCAAGCACATGTAATGTCAGCTACAGTGGGGGCCCAAACTCTGTGTGCTGGGTGCGACTGACCCGAGTGGTAAAGTTAACATGTTCTGTGGTTCAGCAATGCTGTGTTCAGGACCACACATAAACACTTTACTGCTGGCCATTAAAATGTATTGCTCTCTCTAATATGCTTTGAGATAACTAAACTCATGCCTAAAAGAGGCATTTAAACTGTTTTAACAGCATCTACTTCACATAATCTGCTTTATGGCAACATCTTATGGTTTTGCCCATTTAAAATGTGTTTGTTTTTGCTTTTTAATCAAGGGATTTGTACTATGACCTTTGAGCAATGGCAGCCGCTGCTAGAAGACAGCTGGCAATGCAGTGTGCAATACAATCTATGGAGATTAAATTCATTTAGTTCTCTCTTAAGACAGATGACTGGGAGGCTGGTGCATCCACTGGGATTTTGGTGGATTGAATTCCTTTTTATTTCAAAAGGAGAGATGAAACTAAGAAATAATAGACATATTTTTGCTTAGTAGATTAAATCTTGCCCTGAATCACTTGGCTGGTCTGGATAAGAGAAGATACACTGGTGTTCTTGCATCAGTCCATGGGAATAGAGTTGGAAAGAGATGTGAATTCGTGTGGTGAGGGACGATACTTCTGTACTAATGAGTTATTCCTTTGGTAGGTGTCACAAGGTTCAGTATAATCCTTCCTCATAGGCAACTGTGCAGCTCTGAAAGGTTAATAAATACCAAGATAACCTGAGCTTCTGTTGTACTGGCTGACACTGGGCTCAAAACTTCTTGGTGAAAATGGATTCTGGAAGTGTGCCCAACAGATCCACAGTTTGTCAAATCACAGACAGTGAGTTTAGCCCTTTTCAGTGGGGTAACCACTAGGGAGGAAGAAAAAAGGGAGTTTGTTTGGGTGCATTGTGTATGCAGTCTGTGGGACAGAAGTCCCCTGACTGCTGTGGAGTGAAACCTTCTTCTAGGATACTTTCTCTCTGCCTTCATGATTTTTTTTCTACAGTGTAGTAGCTGGTGTAAATGCCTGTCTAGTAAGATGTACAAGTTGTTCGCCAGGGAGCTAGCAATGAGGCAGGTTTATTTTCCTCTCAAAAGACAAGAATTTAGCATGTCCTTCGTGGGGAACACCAGAGAGGAGGGAAGGAGATATAACACTCCCCACAGACATGGGTACAGCACTGCCTTGGAAAAAAAAAAAAAAAAACAGCAGTAACTACTTCTGGCTTCTGCAGGTAACCTGTACTTGGGTTAATGAGGCCCACAGGCAGAGGGGAAATTTGCTCAGGCTTAGGTGTTGTTGTTTTGAAACAACAGGTTTTCAGACCTGGCAGTACTGAGATACTTCTAGACATCTGTGTGCAAACAACTTGAAAGCTGAAACTAATTTTGTCTCTTCCTGGATTAGCATGTAGCTAATATAGCTACTATAATTTTTGTTTGTTTAGGTTCCTAAAATGAGGCTTAGTCTTTAGTCAGAAAATAGGTGCTTGGTTGTTTTTTGTTTCTGTGTTTATAACAGCAGGCAGGAACTCTCATCATTTGTGTAGGTTGACCCCGAGGCTACCCCAGAGCCAAACTGAACTGGGAAAACCTGATGTGGATGGACAGCTTGGTGGACACTTCACCTGTGTGAGCGCATGACAGCTTCACCAAACACTGTTGTATTGTGTTACAAATACAACTCAAAAATTACAATTATCTTCATACCAGCTGTGGTGTAAGGGCACATAAGACATTTTCCATCACTCATCAGACTCAACTGTCCTTTGAGCCCAGTGAATTAATAAGTGCTGGAGGAATATGGTGTATAGAGAGTTGAGCAAATGGACCAGATCGATAATTTGGGTACCTAAAAACTTAACTCTGCACACACTTCCCAGTTAAGACACCTTTGTTGATATATCACTGGAATGCTTTTGAAACAAACTGGGCAATGTTTTCTCTCCAGCATAATTCAGTATCATCAACAATGAAGGGATATCAACAGGTTGTATAAAAAAGTCCTTGTATCTCAAGAGCTCTAGAATTGCTTCTCCAGGTTATGCTCATGCCTGAATCTTTCTTGCATGTTCCACATGACAGGAACATGGCATGGCCATTCTGAAAGCATTTGCTTCTGTCTGTCTTTGAAAGGCCTTTTTGCCATGTTGACAAGCACCCTGATGTTTTGTTTTTCAGGAGAGCTCAGAGCTGTCTGAGAGAGATTTTGATTGAACCCTCAAGGAAATCTGAGCCTGCCTCTTCAGTGGCAGCCTCCTGCATGAGCTGCCAGGGGATGCAGAGAAATTTTCCTGGGCTCTCCTTGTGATGCATACTTTATGGGTGGTTGTTCGCCCATGGAACCATCTCTATAGAATCCAGAAACCATCAAGGTATAATGCCCATATATCCCTTTCCTTCCCTTCATTAGTTTGCCAAAACCACACAAATTAATGAACTTTAACAGAAAAGCACATAGGTGAAAATCTACTGGCATACGTGCACACACAAAAAAAAAGGTTTTCTGTTTGCCAAGGTGAGAAACATGTTTGGGATGATAAGGATGACTGCAAGTCACTGTGTGGTGGCTGCACTATGGGGTTTGTAATTACAAGTGGCCTTTCAATTTTGAGGGTGAGTGTGCTGAATTAAAAACCAACAAGAAAGTGTTTAATTTAGGTTAATGGGATGTTTGAATGTTAAATGGATTAAGGTGATGTTTTGTTGGTTTGGGTTTTTTCCTCTTTTAAAGAGGAATTAGCTTCACTAGTTTCCCAGGCCAGATTCAGAAGGTATAAATCAATGTTATACACCAAAGCTCAAGGGAGCCTGTTCAGTTTTCCACTAGATTAAGAAATCTGTGCCATTGTACTTTTTCATGTACATACCTATGAACTGTGCACTTATATTTTGTTCTTTTTCCCCAGGTTTTGAAGTTTTAAAATGATATAATTCTTTTTTTTCATTTCCAGCACATTTACTTTATCTTCCTACTTTTCAGATTCTACAAGTGGAATGGAAAGCTTTGTTTATGCATAGGAGATTTGGGGATGATACCTGATACCTGGGGGAAGGGATGCTAATAGATTATTATTGGGAATCAAAACATTCTGGGCTATGCTTTAATTCAAAATGAAGATGAAAATGTCTTTCTGCAGAGCTGTTTGAGAATTCACATTTGAAATATTTGGTGAACAGTTAGCTTCCAAAGCATGAAAAATATGCAATGGGAAAATGTTCCTACTGCTTAAAATCAAAATCATATTTTTTTCATCAAGGAAATACTTTGTTCCATCTCAGAGACCAAAAAGCACTGCCCTTCTGCTCAGAAGAGACGCGTTTTAAATTTTAAATTTTTGTGAAGGGAAAGTCTTCACTGCAACAAAACAAAGTAAATGTTTAAAATGATATTTAAATCACTGCCCCTTCACTCGACATTGCCAGGCAGGCTTCTTAACTCAATGCTGCAGAATTTCAAGACTGGTATTTTGCATCCAAGACACAGCAATATGGGAACTCTTGACTTGCTTTGGGCTGAATACCTTTTATTAAAAGAATATATCTTCAGCATCATTTTGCTGAAAATATTTTTATATCACAAAAATTACCACCACACACAGACATTAAGTGATTCTCATCATGGATAACCTTGATGAGCGAGCAAGGACTGAATGGACCACAATGACTGAAAAAGCCTGGAAATAAAAAGTAGTAGGGACAATTCCTTGTAATGAAGGTCCTTCCAGGTCTATACTGTGCTATAATGTTGAGGTGGGTTTAGACTGCTTTCCTTTAAATTATTTGTGATGAGTCCCTCAATGACAGGATCACTAGGTATGTTGACAACTCTGTAGCATTAGCAGAAAAAAAAAAAAAACCAAAACAAACAACCACACAAAACAGAACTTTTTGTGAGCCATTCTACTTGGATCATATTACTAATTTGAGGTTCTTCCTGTCCATCTGTGTGTGGACACTCATGACCTCTCTGCAGCGTAAGATTTTTTTGCACATATGTCAGATCAACTCTGTAATGTAATAAGCAGAAAAGGCACCTTTGTCTTTCTCATTTTTAACTGGTCTCCATTTGCTTTTACAAGACAAATGGTATTCAACATTGATACTGATCTGTCATATCAGCTCCTGTTCCTGCTGTGGGTGCAGAAGAAAGAAATCAAGCTGGTATTTCTCTCAGTACCACAATGAAATAGTGGAAAAACAGTAAGGAAACTTTGTCTTTTATTCTGTTTTCTCACCATTAGGTTTCACCTCCTGGTTCCAGTTGTCTGCTCTCTCTAGTCTAAATGCATACCACCACTCTAACCTTCCCCACCTCCACTCTCCTATATAACAGTTGGATTTTACATTTCACCAATACTAAACCTGAAAAGCTAATCTTAGTTTTAAGACCTTGTCTGTTAACTAAATTTTAAGGGATGTCTTTGAACATGAATTTATTTTGTTTAATTCATAATCTGTTCTGAAATTGTTCTCTATCTAGAGCTTGCCATGAGATAAGTTCTAAATGTGTGTCAGCAGTCAGACTGAGAATCATTCAGTCTTTATTACCAATTATCATCCTTCAGAGAGGAAAAAAATGTCTACAACCTGGTCGTCTTCTAATATACAAAGTCCTTGCTGCAAGGAATGATGTTAATTCATACTAAACCCACCTAAGCAAGACTTAACTATTATTATTATTATTAAAACAAACCCCAGCATCTTCAATGAAAAAAATCAGAGGCAGCTTTAAAACCTGGCATGCTTCTGAAAATACACAACAGTCATACCATCTTACTCAATTGGCATGTAATGAGAGCCACAGAGCAGGCCTGGGTGCTGCTCTCCGAAAGGTCAGAAGTTTTGATTTAGTTTGAACTGTCCTTCCTAATTGAGTAATAGAATATTGCTAAATATTGGGGGTTTTTTATTCAAAACAGAATATTTTCCAAAGTTTGCAGGAATTAATTGATTTTCTTATCTGTTTTTATTATATATAGAAATCTGAAAAAAACCCCCATTTTCTGTGTGCTGGGTATGGGGAGCAAC
>JAOEGS010022612.1:16440-26524 GCA_025447755.1 Corythornis vintsioides | reverse complement strand
AGCACAGAAGGGGTAATAAATAATATTAATTATAATAAATAAAATTATTCATAAAACCGTTGTATGTGTAAACTACATAGGTGTGTCAAAAATAATATATTGGATTACAGAGTTAGAATACAATGTAGACATTCCTTGTGAAGTTCTATAAGAACAAATGATTAGATGATAAATCAGTAGATAAGAAGCATGAAGCACTAAGGAGAAACAGAAATTAAGGGGAAAAAAATACTTAAAAAATCTAAGATAAGATTCAAATTGAGCATACGCTTCAGAAGTCATCCCAACATTGTAAAAACAGATAGGAATTTGGGGTGCATATAAAAAGCCTGAATTGTAAACACTTTAAATTGTAAACATTTTAATCCTGTAGGATCTGTAGATTCTAAAAACTGATGTCTCAGGTTTACCACAACAGATAAAGCAGACAATTGAATCAGTGAGAATGTGTCAAAGTATTGAACATTAACAGTCACAGTCACTGAGCTTTAGACTGGAAAGAAGAGAATAAAATGTAGGTCCTATTCTGAGTATATAATAAAGAAAAAAATACATCTGTAAAGAAAGAAACAAGAATAACCCGGCAAGTCAGACTTTATAGACTTATCAGAACACAATCAGATAGGGGATTTTCATATTTTGTCTTTTTTTAAGTACAGGCAATTTTTCTTTTGCTTTATTACCTTTCAGCATCTCCTTCTTCTTTTATTTCTAAATGGGTTTCCAGGTGGCTTCTCATCCAAGAAATTTCTTCATGATTCAAAATAAAAAGGAATCTTCTTTTAGCAAAATACAGCAGAAAACGTTCTTCCGTTTTATGCAATTGTAGCAACTAAGCTAAAAACAACATCATAAATATTTAAGCAGTTTATATTCATGTCATCCAATTGTTCTTTAAGGAGACAATGAAAACTACCTAACAACAACCACTCAAGTATGGAGAAAATACCAGGACTAAAGGAAATTAGTCAATTCACTCTTCAGTAAATTCACTTTGACAGGTTATAATTTGAAGCTAATTATTTAATTTCCATTGTGTTAAAACTCACATAATATTGAAGGAAGGCTGCCAATTAAAATAATTTCTGCCTGAAAACAGTTTACCTGCGAGTGATGAAAGAACAACTGAAAATAAACTAACCATATGAGAGTAAACAATAATCTATAAATTTTTTTCTTTTTTCTTTTTTTTCCCCATTTGCTTGACATTTTTGCATTTGGCAGTACACTGTGTATTGACAAAGTAACTGTTTCCAATATATACTCAGTTTGTTAGTCAATTCATATGTTGCTGTCATGGATCTTTCACATAGCAACAGAGAAGCAAAATTTGAAAATGCCCAGAAACATGTGATTACAAGCACATAAAACCTGGCAGAATTGTGAAGCAGCCCGAGTAATTGAAGTAACTTAGTTATATTTCTTAGGGACACCCTAAACAAGGGGTATAGCACAAGTTATTTCACTGACAAAAGGGGTTTGGAGAATGAATTCCAGAAGAAACTGAGAGCCATTAGCTTTACTGTCAGTATTAACCTTTCAACATTTTGAGTCATGAATGTTATCCTGAATCATCATATGGAGGAACTTTATTTTTCATTACTTTTACTGTTGATAAGTCTTAAAAGCACCAAGCAAGCCTCTTTTACAAGTGTGCTTTTCTTACCACTCTTTATAGACATTATAGAAAAGTTTTAAATGTCAAAGTTTATTTGTTCTTTGTTTGAAATGGAAATAAGCAGCCCACATAGGTTTAATAATTTATTTAGTATTTGGTTTGAAACATTAGGGCACACAGCTTGGATGTCAAAACACCTTATTTGGAACTGAACTGTTCAGTAAGTTTTAAATGCAGCTAGTCCAATAGTCATTGTAAAGTAAACTGGTTTTATTCCTTGGCTTATTATGGGAAAATTCCAAATTTGATCTTGTGGATGGAGTCCCCTGATTATTTTTTGGTGTAGCCTTTGCATAAAACTAAAATCAAGAATAAGTGATTTTTCCCTTCCAGCCTCTGCATTATTTTCTAGTGAAAGTCTGCAGCATTCTTTTGGTGCTGAGTACTGCTTTAGACAGTTAGATAAATACACTAGGTCTCTGACTTACCTCCCCAAAGCAAACACATAGTCTGCTAGATAGATAACTACAGCTGAATTTGATCCCAATCAGATTCCACTGTCAAAATGCAGAACCTGCAGAAAGAAGTAGCATTACTCTAATTGCCCCTAGTAATTAGGAGAGAAAACAAGTATCTGGGAGAAAATTGCTAGGGAGGGAAACAATTTAGCGTGGAAAAGCAACTGTGTTAGAAAGCAGCCTCAGAAAAGAGCAAAACCAAAATGGCATGAATGTAACAGGTCATGATGTCTTCCTGAGATGCTGCAGTCAGAAGGTTGAGTTGGGGGCACTTCTCCAACATGAGAGCATGATGGACACTTTCCAGATAGCACAGAGGTGACCTCATTGTCAGTGGGAGTTATTTCAAGGCATAGTTGGTTGTAGCATTCTCAACAGAACCTGCTGTAAGCTTCACTGTAGTTCAGCAGAAGGGTCAGTCTGAAGGAGCTTTTGCCCTGCTATTCTGTCCTGAGTACATACATTTAGTGCTAAACACTACAAGCAGCAGAAACAGAGCCTGATGCCAGGGGAATTTAAATGATCCTGGGTAAGGCTGCAAACAGTGCTCTATAAACCACAGTGCAAAAGTTGTAAAAAATATTTCAGATTAAAAAAATTATTCAGATCTTTCTTTACCCAATCCCAAACCCAGTCATCAAGTAATAAAGAAGAGCAGCTATTTCCTAAAAACAGACTTTGGCATTTGGGGGTTGTTTTTGTGGGTTTTTTTATGAGACAATCACATACTTGGTGAATAAAGGGAATGCAATATATACATATACATATAAATATATATATATATATGGAGTCTAGTAAAATGCTTGATGATACCTTGAAGAATTGTACTGAAAATTATTTCACAATGACTTACAGAGTGCATCATCACATGGATTGAGAACTGACTGTAAAGTAAAGGCTCAAAGTATTAAACCTGGAGTGTAAAGGGGAATGTTTAATAGCATTCTGTAGAGATTCATTCTGTTTAATGTTTTTATTAATAATGTGAATGTGGGAGTAAAAATACATTAATGAAATATGCAGGTAAGACTAAATTAGAACTTGAGGTGAACACCAGAGAGCACAAAGACATAACACAAATGGGACTGAGTGAGATCAAAGAATTAGGCAGAAAATTACAAATTAAGATTAAAATATGAGAAGGACAAACTAATATGTTTGGGGAAAACAATACAAAATACAGATATCTAAATAGTCTGAAAAGCTTGGGTGAAGTATAATGCTGAAAGAAGACATTGTAATAGATTATTGAAAATTTAGTAAAAGCTTACAGTGTAGCATGGATCAGCTCAATTTAGTTCTGTTCGAGGCTTCCTTCTTCAGATGACAGCTCTAACTTTGGTACTGAAGTTAATGGATTCATCAGACTCGGGAACACTGGACGTCTTTAAAAAGAGAAAGAAAGAAAAAAAAAAGAAAAGAAAAGATGAAGATCCAGCAGAAGCAAGCTATGGTTTGGTTTGTTTGTGTATCAATACTGCTTTGCTCCTCTGGTTCTTGGGATGGAGAAGTGATTATGTGATTTTAGGTTAGATGCTAATTATATCACAGGAATTATAACACTATATAATGTGATTTTAGGTTATACTGAATACTGTAGATTCTATTTGGTTCACATCTCATCTGAGCCTATTCTCTGGCATGGCAGAGATCTGGGAATTTACATATGTATTTTTGAAAACCAGAAGGAAATACTGTTTTTAGGAAATTATTGGAAGGTGTTGCAATGTGTTGGCAAGCCACCTTTCTTCCTTGCAAAACGCACAGAATATGAAGTATCCCATGTCTGGCAGGACTAGCAAACATTTGTGTAAGTTATTTTAACAATAGTTGCTTTATTCAGCAAGTTTCACTTTTTTTTAATTCTCCCCATTAAATTGACATAATTTCTTATCCTCCCTCCTGCACCTAAATTAATAATTTGGAATCAGAAGCAGGTATTTTCTCAGGCATAATCATTAGCACTTGTTAGAGGCCTTCAGATGCTCTAGGCTCTGTCTCGTTGAGATTATTAAATGAATCTTTCACTTACCTTCTGGTTATTTTCCAATTTGTTTGAAGCTGGCTTCAATTAAATTTCTTACATAAAAGACGAATTCCCCTAACAAGGAGCAGTTTTCATCTCAGAGCTGCAAGTGTACTCTCCATTGTATCACACAAGCTGTAGCAAGGAAAGAGTTTCTACTCTGATTTTTTTTTTTAACACAGTGCTCAACTGGCCTTCAATGCTTTTGCTTCCATGAACTCTTCTGTTTCATTTGAAATTCCTACAGAACTTTCTGATGCTGAGATTTGTTCACATCTAAACATATTTATTTTGTAACTCACTGTAAACAAGACTATGAGATAAGAGGAATAAGAGTAATTTACACATGGTCTGTTTATTTTTTTGTCCTCTGCAGTCAGACAAAGGGCACCATGAAAATTGCTTGGAAGACAACCTAGTTCAGACTTAGCAGCACACTGTTTAGCAAGCAGAAATTGTGGAATGCTAGCTGAGAAAATATCAAACTGATGGGGATACAAAACAAAGCAGTGACAAGGATAAACAGCTGAGGTGAGGAAGTTAGTGCATGGGTTTGGATTTTTTTTGGAGGAGGAAGAGGAAGTGTTGGTGATTTGTTGCTTGCTTTTAAGCTTACAAGTGTAGTAACTCATCTCTGTTATCACTTTTTCTTCTGCTTGAGAGAAATGTTTACTCATAAAAGTAATAATATACTGTATTTTGGGGTAACAGACATTTTTTACATCTTTTGAGATAATGGGGTTTTGAGAAGCAAATTTCCATGGATTTTTTAACAGTTTAGATGCAGGTGACAATATTTTGTCTCTGGAAGCTTGAGAACAGATTGTTACTTTGCATAAACAAGTTATTGATATCCAGTGATGGGTTACTCTGTGAATTACAGACAAACATTTCTAAAATCTGTAAACATGCTGAATTCAATTGTTATTGCACAGTTTATTGGCACAAATTATTTTGGGTTCCTCCTAAACATTATTTCTTCATCTCCCAAATGCGAGAAATAAATCATTTAATCAGTAGTGTGGTAGTCCCAGGCAGATGCCTTGATAGCACCTCAGTAAGGTTGGCTGGTAGTCAGGGCTCTAAGTAGAAACCTAACATACAGTGGTGCTGTGGCTATCAGTAAGGCCATTTGAAACTGTAAAAGACTATTTTAGTACTACCTGCTTATTCTGTCTTGAGCTAAGATATGTGCTACATTTTCCCAGTACTAGTATTTTTCTTGTTGCTCAGATATTTTCCATCTTTATTAATAAATTTCTGAGATACTACACTCTGCAGGTAGTATTTAAAATTTGTGTAGATCTATCTGTTCCAGAAATAGCATTGATCATTGCTCATTACCTTTCCCAAGTTTATTAGCTCTTATTTCCACAGTGAATATTCTGAGAGTTCCAGAGTACTTGTATGCTACTATAGCCTTTTCAAAACAGAAAATAAAAAAAATCAAGAACAGGTAACAGTATTCATAAAAAGCAAAACCATCAAAAAAACCCTGAACACTGCCTTAAACTTCTAAGTGCAAAAGTAGAAATTGTTTTTCTGTGTCACATACATCAGACACAATTAAGGTATTTAGGGAAAAAAAACCCCCAAAACTCTTACTGAAATGGCAAGTTTTGTTAGTGTTTATGACAGTTATCCAGTCTGCTTAGGCCCAGAAGTGAGTAATGGGATTTTAAAAGTGTATGGCTTAGGGGAGGGGAGTAAAATATTGAAATGATTCAACTAATTCTATTAGACTATTATTTTATCATTAGTGACGGGAGGATTTTATTATATCTTTCCTACTACTCAACTACACTGTTCCAATGATATTAAAAATATTTATTCTCCCAAAGAAATCTTTAACATTTTTCACAAACCTATCTCAGAAAATATTTTAGGAAGAGCATCCTTGCAGTCCCGTTGTTAGATTATCTAAAATTCCCTAAAATAACAATGGCAATATCTTTACTCACAAAATTAAAGTTGATGTATGGTAAAGTTTGCAAGCACATATACCTCTTTATTTTCCTTAGATAACTGTATCTTTTTGGCACTCCAATCAAAACAAGCTATTCCTTCTTGACTGGTATAATAGACATTTATTTGGGATCAAGACCATGATTTTCCAGTTAGAACATTAGAAACTGATACTGTTCTAGGATCATCACTATGGTAACATATTTTAGATTCTTCAATTAACAAATAATAAATAATACTTAAAACATTTGTTGATCTAAATTCCCTAAATGCTTCTCCAGCTCCTTTCTGGTTTTGTTCATTTCTAAAAACACATTAGTGTTTTTTACATAGGCCTTACTACTCACATTGTATTTTTTTAATGAAGTGACCTGCCACATAGTCATTTTATTTCCTTATGTTGCTCATTTATTTTGAGACTTGCATTGCTACTATACAAAATTATGATGATGAGACAGTCTAAGGATAAAACATGTTTGGAAAGCACTTGGCATATATTATTAAATGAATGGGAAATGATCAGTTAAAGTAGCAGATGATTAGGAAGGAAGGAATATTTTACTTGCAAATAAGGCACAAGTTGGCAAGTAAACTTGAGCAGGTTTTAATACTATTGAAATGTTATGTCAGTACTTTGTGAACATTTGCAGATGAGTCCATGAACCAAAATACTCCTACTAGAGAGTCATGGGAGAATATTGCTGTAAGGAAGAAACTGAAATACTGCTTGAACAAAGGAGTCTCTTTTCAGCTGTGCCCTGTGATAGGACAAGAGGTAATGGTAGCAGGTGAAACACAAGAAGTTCCACCTCACAAGCAAAAACTTCTTCACCGTGGGGGTGATGGAGCATTGGAACAGGCTGCACAGAGAGGTTGTGGAGTCTCCTTCTCTAGAGAATTTCAAAACTCAGCTGGATGCATTCCTGTGTGGCCTGCTCTAGGTGCTCCTGCTTTGGCAGAGAGCTTGTACTCAATGATATCCAGAGGTCCCTTCCAACCTCCCCCTTTCTATGATTCTATGAATTTGAAATTATTAAATCCTCGATTTTGAGATCTAAAGATTAATTAATCGTTTATGAGTTTGTCCTCTGAGGCAAAAAAAATCTCTGTGTCTGAGGACACAAAGGCAGCTTGGAGTCTGGGAAAGTATCTGGGCTAATACTGTTGCAGTCCTATCTCTATAAGACAAGGAAGGAACTTCAGTTTTTAAGAAGTGAAAAAAAAAAAAGGATTTGAGACAGAGGTAGCAGCAAGAATCCCAAATTGAACCCATATTCTTTAGTATGTCCCTTCAGGTAAAAAGACAAGACCTTGGGAAAAGGACAATATAGGGGAAAGATTAATTATAAAAAAGTAAAAAGATATAAGAAATGCAGTCAAATGTTAAAGAGATCGTTGCCATTAACAAGAGAGTAAATGGAAATCCATGCAATGTATTGTCCAATAACTAAGATAAGAAAATATATATCAGCAATAAACAGGAAAATTAACATATTTAATACCCATGCCACATAGATTACAACATAATTTTGTTTTAAGTTTGTAGATATGTTCAGCATTGATGATGGCTTTAAAAGAAAAGCTTCCCAATATTAAAAATATGTTTATAGCACTTGGGATTACAAAGGAAAAAAAAAAATAATTCCAAAAGATGAGCTTAAACTTCTGTGAATCTGTCTTTCTTCAGACAGAACAGTCAATCAGGCTGTGAATTCCCCCATTGCTCTAATGAGATTATAGACCCAAACTTGAAGATAACAGTAACCTTTTGTGCTTTCCTCACATCGTCAGCATTAGGGGAGAATTTGATGGAATGACAAGAGGAATCACTCACTGTAAGACTGACATTCTGCCCTTCACAGGCACAGCACCAAACTCTAAGTACTGTGTTATTGTTTGACACAAGAGGATTTTCTTTAGCTCAGTCGTGTATAGCCCATACACTGTAAGTGATCTAACATGTTGTCATTTAAAGTTTAGTTACAATTCATTTCAGTTAGGTACAGAATACACCAAAATCTCAAATAAAAATTGCCTTTGACTACACTAAGGAGAACAATTTTTCATTTATGAGCACTGTTAGTCATAACACTTTTTATTTATCCTGTGATATCTTTCATGGTATCTTTTATTCACATTTATTTGTCATAATATTTACTTCCTGATGAATATCAAGACTCATAATGGGTTGTGCAACGTGGATTTTTTTAAAGAATAAGTCACCTTCTGCAAGATAACAAAGAGAGTATTCCATATGAGAAGGACTACTAAACATTTCTGCCTGAAAGGAGTTATTTCTCTTATCTATAAAATATATGATGCCAGAATCACACAAATGCTATATTATTGTCCCAGCCTCCTTCTCACAAAACCTTTCCTTTTCCACTGCTCCACACACTATTCACTGTCACATAAAAGCATTAATGTTGTAGACACTTATTTATATTCTCCTGTCAAAAGCAACAGTTTTGTAACATAGAAACAGTACCACCTTTCAATTGGCTGCCCTACTTTTCTGTTGGTAGCATATCCAATTTTCCCTTACATAAAATTTGACAAAGGTGATCATCTGAGATGATGTTACATACTGAAATAAGAGCTAATTTTTTTAAAATGAAGTTGAGAGGTGTTTTATTTTTGAAAAGCAAGGAATGTCTTGACCCATGTTAAATTTAGTAATCATTATTTTGAAACAGTCTAGTGCCCTCGCTCTTCTGACTTGACAAGCTAACTGCATTGGCCAAATGCAGAAGTTATATAATCATATGGGTCCATGGGGGTAGACAGGAGGAGAAGAAAGAGGAAAGTAAATGAGTTTTGCCTGATTTAAATTTTAAGGAGACAGTTTTATTAAATTGTATCAAAATGAGTACAATTCAGCTTTTCCTGATAACAAATATGCAATATAATCCAAGTCCTAAATCAAAGAAAATGTTCATTCCTTATGTTTTATGCTTAAAATCAGAAGTATAACTAAGACTGATACAGTCTAATGTGTGTATTATATTCACAGTGTATTTATTTTTCTTTATTTAGCTGTCATGTGTCATAGTTTGAGGTTTTTTTAAGTGGTGAAAAAAAAATACAAGAAAGAAAAATACAAAACCAGGTTTTGATGTTACTAGTAAGTCACTGAACTTGGATGATATTTACTATATGAATTTTAATCATATAGTAACAATATTTTTATTGCATATTTTAGGGATATTTATTGTTCCATAGAGGGGGTTGAGGAAACAATGCAAGTATTACCTGTAGTTCTTGAATTTTAAATAGTGAACCTCAGGTGACACAGAATTACAACTGATCAGAGCACTTTCTCAACACAAAGACCAGAGGAAGTATATTTTGAAATTAAACCCATCTTGATAAAGAAAAGATTAAGTACACAGCAGTCTCATGTGTCCAGTAAACTACTGTCTCAAGAGAATTGTTTTTGAAGATACATGGTTATTTCTTAATCAACATTATTTTGTTCATGGTTTCTAAAAACTTGGCACAGCTTTTCAGAAGGCAGAATGTTCACCTAGTTTCTAAGCTTGGGACCAATGTTTATTTTTGCTATATCAATTTGATTTGATAGTACTGGGAAGCTGCCACCATCTGCTGCTATCTTACAAGATTTGTCTCACTATGTGAAAAAATAATGAATGTGACCAGAATGTTCAGGTTGATGAAAAAAAAATCACCAGTATATGCTACTTTGATTTTAATGAAAAAAGAACAGATAATACAATTAACAGCTTCACCACTTTGCAGACTGAAGAGAAAAGACCCATCCCATCAGAAGAGATGCTGGAGCTGAGTAAGGCAGCCTAATCTGCTTCCCATATAATCACCAGCACAACTAAGAAAAGGTGATGGGTGGCAATAGCAGGCTGGTGCAAACTGGAGCACAAGAGGTTTAGGGTCAACACAAGAAAGAATTTTTTCTCAGTGAGGGTGACGGAGCTCTGG
>JAOEGS010022612.1:0-13974 GCA_025447755.1 Corythornis vintsioides | reverse complement strand
GCAGGGGGGTTGGACTAGATGATCTTCTAGGTCCCTTCCAACCCCTAATATCTATGAATCTATGAATCTATGAACTATCTTTTGAGAGATACAGAGGCTCTCATTTGCTGATCTGATGCACTCTCTAAGGAGTTGTGCTGCTTACTGGGGGCTTGTATCAGGGTTGTCACCAAGAGACTACAAGCCTTGTACAGGCAATTATTTGCTGCTGCTGTTGCTTCACATGGGTACCACTGTTAGAGTTAGAAGCTGTCCGAGAAGTATCAAGAAGAATTATGGAGCTCTGGGAGTGACAGCAAGGAGGCACAGGTAGTATTTTCATCAGTCCTTCCAGACAATGGGAAGGGGGTTGGAAGGGCCAGTCAAATCTGGTGAATCAACAAATGATTACAGGACTGGTGTCACACCAAGGGTTCCTCTCATTAGACCATGGGACTCACTTTGAGAAACCTGGTGTGCTGGCTGGAGTGGTGACTGGTGGAGTCTGTCAGAGAAAAGCATCTTTGATCATAGATTTCACAGGCTGGTGAAAAGGGTATCTTCCAACTCAAAGTATTCTGTGATTTCATGATTCAATAATATGATGAGCGTTGATGAACCCTCAGGAACATTTTTTCCCATTTAAAACTGAGGCTAAGAGAGGTATTTTTCAAAGAAGAAATATATTTGTTCTTGTCAATTAACTCTCAACTATGTGACAACAGGTATATTATTCAGATTTTTGCTAGTGCTCATTTTTAAGGTGTTTGAACCTGAAAGAAAATATTTAGATCAATAAACACCTGGGTATAAAACCAGAAAAAAAATATATATGCAGAAAACAATGATTTTACTATGAATATCTAGTTCATATCCTGGGTTGTTCAAATGTCTTGAAGCTTTAATTTTTACTATCTCTCTAGTGTGTACAATTTGCGAATGGGAAGTAAAAGCAGATTGCAATTTTTTCTGCTAGCACCAGCACCTGAAATAGTAGCTACGACAAAGATTCTGCAGTAACATCTCTATTCTCTTCACATTTCCTCCTGCCAACTTCTTTTTCTCCCAGTAAGTTAGGCAAAGAGGAGGAAGGAATCTAAGAAAAATCACTTTTACATTGTGATGAATTGTCCAAGCCATTAGAATTGGCTTTGAATAGCACTGTTCCAGGATCAAGGGAAAAAGCATCAGTGACAAATTCAGGGAAGAATCAGTTGTTCACTTGCCATCACCTTTTCTTATCTCTCTGCTCAAAGATTTGCCATTTCCTTAGATATATCAGAAGATACACTGGATAAAAGGCATCTGGTTTAATTTAGCTGAGATTCATTGCTTTATACCTATTAAGAAAAATTTCTGGTTTTGTGTCTTTTCTACCTGTTGCAAGGTAGTTAGTAATGCCCAGTCTGGCTTCTCCCTTATCTGCTATTCCTTTCTTTGTTAAGGAAATTAAATACTTTTAGAAAAGGAAATGTCTCTGCTCATTGTACAGATAATTAACAGCCTTCAGATTCAGATTTCTCACCCCAAACTTAGTTGTGTTTTCTGCTGAGCCACTTTCAAATTCTGGTTCAGCAGGCTGGGAGGAGTGCAAATGTACAGCCTAATAGTGCTTGCTATATCTTTACTGTAGGTAAAAGGAAAGGAAATCTCTTTAATCTTGTTTGGAACATCAAGGAGGAAAAGCAAACAAGCAAAAGCTGACTATTTTAGTCCTTTCCTTCAGATAAAAGACATTCATGAATTGAAAAACCCACAAGTAAATCTTCTCTTGTCCAGACTAGCACTCCGAGCTCCATTATCTTCACTTGCAACCATATTCTTACTCCATCAAAACCAACAGTATGTTTTGGTTTGGTTTTAAAATATAAACAGTCTTAAACAAAGGACTTGGTTATTCTCATAATATTAATCAGTCTAACATTTTTTCCTTTTCATCCCTAAATTTTTCCTTCTTGGTTGGAATAGAATGTTTTCCTGGCAGCTCTCTAGTTCTGATTTGTTTGCCTATTGAGTTTATGACAATCACCATAACACTCCAGCTAAAGGCTGAGACATGAAAAACCAGTGTCCATCTCCAATTTCTGAAAGTACAAATCACAGTGAATAATGCAATTTAAACTCCAATATGGAAGTATTATTTCAAAATGAATGACAATAATGATCTTTAAATTACATGACCCAATTGTCTTCTGACTTTTATGTTTTCCTGTAAATCTAGAATACATTTTTGAAGACTGTAATGTTGCACTGACCTTTAATTAAAAGATAACTGTAGAATCATTTTGTGGGTTTAATACCTTCAGACAGAAATAAGACACAGATCTCCAAGATAACTGTAGAATCAGTTTGTGGCTTTGATACCTTCAAACAGAAATAAGACCCAGATCTCCATGATGAGTTCACCTTGTTAGCTGGGGGAGGCAAGATGAAGGATTGAACACAGGCCTTGTGGCATTTCAGGAGCCAACAACCATACAACTTCCTCAACCACCTGGGCAGCAGAAAAGTAGTGTCTTTTCACCACACTAAAGCAAGGGTATGATTTTGTGCAAGGAAAGAAATAGACAAAAGAGTGCACAGAATGTAAGGGCATAATAACTTCCTATTCTGAAGGGCAAACTTTTGGTAAAATCATGTTTATTCACAAGGCTTCATGAACTGAGCACATTAAAATTGTTGATTAAACTGGAATTTAGCTGTTTGCAGAGCCACATGAAATGGAATTGACTAGTTCAGAGGAAATGTAATTCCTTCCCTCAAAAAAAAACCAAACCAACCCAAATCAACTGTAATAGTCTAATAGATCAATCCATACTTGATAGTAATAGCATCCATTTTCCTCATAAATCTGAACACTTTTCAGTTAAATTACTTAAACTACCCAAGGGTATTTGAGCACTGTTTTTACTTGCTAGCTGCTTTTTTTTTGTTTGTTTTGCTTTCTTTTTCTTTGGGGGTTTTTTGTTGTTATTTGATTGGTTGGTTGGTTTGTTTTTTTAATCAATGCTCCATCCTTAAACACCAAAATCATTTTTTTGTGATTAATACATATTTTATCAGGACAGGATAATGCCTATATAAAAGGAAAGCTGACCAAAACCTCCCAGTATGGCATATAGTTAACATCAATATATCAACATCAATAAACTCTAAATGATTATCACAGTTGTGCTTTCTGTGCCTAAGAAACTACAAGGCAGAAGACAAGCTGCAATAAGCATTTGGGTCGGGTCTTGTGTGAATGGAAGCAAGATGTACTTTCAAAAGAAAGAGCAGGCAGTTTAGGTTAGGCTCAAAAGAGATAAGGAACAAAAAGGGGACTAGCTTTCTTGGCCTTTTAGCACAGGTACAAAAAACCTACAGTGAAATATTAGGAAATTCCAATGGAGATATATGCTAATTTAAAAGAACGACACTTCAAATACAATAGGTTTAAAATTATTTAAAAGGAATTTATAACTACAAAATTGAAGCCAGACTTCTTTCTGAGATTGCGTGTCAACAGATATTTACAGTATGTTGTGGTCAAGCTCATAGATGGTAATAAAAATTCAGATTGGTAGTATGAAGGTGTCATTTTCACTACCTACTTAGACTTGTTTTCTCTCCAAAAACATTTTGCAATGTTAAAATTGTACTTAATCAGAGAGGACAATTTCTGTAAAATTGAAGGGAATGGTAAGTTACAAGAACCTCAGCTTGAGTTGGCAGAAAACAATTTAGTTATTTTTATAGTGCTGATATATTGCCAAGGTCACAAAAGAAGACTGATTTATAAAGGAAATGTGAGTTAGAAAGTCTGCTTAAGGGAGCTGTAAATACTTTGCCTAGATGTGCCTAGATGGATTTATTTCTTCCATCATCTGCACTGAAAAATTATAAATTACCACTAATGTTATTATACAATTCAGTGATAGAGTATTTGATAAATTTTCTTGAAAATAAATTATTCTCCCCATATTCTACAAATTAAACTGATATTCAGAGTAGATTATTTAGAACTTAAAAAAGATGTCCTGCTCATCCAAGGGACACAATTGCTAAAGACTGCCCAGTATAACAGAAGTATGATCAGAAAGGGTCAAAGAAGTCTTTTACACACATGGCTGTTAATGGGAATGTTACTTGAATGTTAATGGGAAGAAACACAGTAAGAGAGAGTTTATAGCTTCTCTAAAATGCAAAGGTAAGTCATAGAAAGTAAACATAACACTATTTAGGCTGATAAAGTTTACCGTTTTTTCATTACTTACTTGTTATTGATACAAGAAATTATAACTGTAAGTTTATTCTAGGGCACCTATTAACCAGTAGGCAGGACAGGTTAAATTCACACTGCTAGCTTGTGGGTAGTAAGAAAGCATCATGCAATGGCAGCCACTAAGATGACAGTTGATCAGTGACTAATTGGCAACCATAATCACTATTTTGCCCTGTTTTGTGTTACATCTTGTGACACTTGGACACTTAAAACTCTCCTTGAGCTCCATAAGCTCCATGAGCACAAGGTGGAAAACTGATTTAAAAAAAAAAAAAAAAAAAAAGAAAAAAAGATTAAGTTTTCTCATTGACTCTGAAAGGGATGCATTTTCCAAAGCTGTTCTTCCTCCTTTGTTGGAGGAGGACTAAGCTTGTGAAGTGCAAAGAATCCTAAAGTATATAGGCTGTAATGAAAACTTGCCCTTTTGTTGTTTGCATGAGCTTTCCTCTCCAGCTAAGAGCATCACCTACATTGACTAACATAGCTTTCAGCTAAATTCAAGGCACTAACCAGGAGAACACAAAGAATTAAACAACTTTTATGAGGAGAACAACAAATCAGCTAATAGTGCTTTTGCACCAAATCATGTGTTATTCTTAAAATTTTACTGCACAAAAAAAAACTTTGTGCCAAAATGTCTGTGACATACTCTTTTAATAGTATTCTTTTTTAGGAGAAAATATTTCTAGTGAAAAAGAGGGGAAAAAAAGCAATAGGAATGATGATAAAGAACTAGAATTATTTTTCCACTTTTTTTTTTTTTCCTTTCCCATAACCCCTCTCTAAATGAGATTTCCACTTATTCAGTATCCATGTTCCTTTTCCTATGTTTTTTTTCCTCACATTACTTTACTCTCCGTTCAATAGACACTGTTTTCTCCCTGAAAACTGCTTACACATGCCACAAAAATTCAAAGGTGGACAACACTGGGTAATCAGTGGGTAGCCCTGGTCTCAAGAGTTCACCATGTCTCAACAAGAAATGAAAAAAGGACATTTTCTACTGCAAGAGGAAAAATGGAGGTCACTATTCTACTTGAGAGTTGTGATCTTTTGGCAAAAAATATTCCACACAAGATTATAATTCATCTAGTATAAGTACAAAGGCAATTTCCTGTCTCTAAAATTGCTTTTCTGTTTCCTCAGAATTCACAGAATTATTCCCTAGCAAACAGACTGAGGAGGTGGCAGGTCACAGGTAATTTTAATGCCAATGTAAGTAAATATAAAAAGGGAAAAATAAATAAGCCCCTAGTTTACTTGAAGAAAATAAAATCAATAGGGCACCAGTTGAACTGGAAAAAATGAAAACCAGAATCAGCCATTTGAGAGTCAATAACTAATGTTTAAAATGAAAAGTCTTACATGACCATAACTGATCCGTTACTGATACTAGAAAATAGGTCTGCTTGACATTATTTTTGATTGAGAATGATTTTTTTCTGCTCTAAGTGATGGGTCTTTCTCAGCCCATCCTCCTTAATTTTGTAAATTCTGACTATTTCTCAGGGGTTTGTCTGTGCAGTCATGAAGAAAGATGGTAAAGGGCACCTGAGGAAAATACCTTGCCAAGGATCATTTAAAAGTCTCCCTCGAGCAGATTAAAGAAAAAAGATAAAATATATATTTACTGCAACTCAAGGGATCTTGTTTAGTGTCAGCATCGTATCAATGAGAAGCTTTTCTTAGTGTAGACTTGAACAAATTGGAAAGCAAGTCTCAGTAGTAACACACTTTTGATATATCAAATTGCTCTTTATTTAAAGTTACTTTTAAAATATGAATAAGATTTTAAAGCCTGTCAAAGATGGAATGCAAAGATAAAAATAAAAAAGTGTCAGGAACAAAAATGTTCTTTTTTCAATTCCTCTGAATTAATTTGCATGTCAGTCAAAAAATCTGTCAGTGCATATGCAATGCAAGCCTCATGGCTACACTACTAAAAGCACAGGAAAAAAAGAACAGGAAGAACTAAAGAAGAGGTAAATGACAGCTGTGATGAGCAAGGTTTCTTCCCAATCCATACTACGTATTCAACTATAACAACACATCCAAAGATGGTGAAGAAACAATGACAGAACTGTCCATTGCAGTGTAAACAGAGATAGAAAATCTGCTGAGCAGAACTGGCATGAGGTGGTAGTGCTTCTCTCAACACACCCCACTGGGCAGAGCAAACCCTCCACTCCCATGTGACAGCCCTCCCAGGCTAACAAAGTGCTGCTTTCAGCACAGAAAAAGATAGAATAATGAAGGTCCTAGAGGGAAATTATAGACACAAATGTGTTGGCAGAGATGCAAGTTAGATTATTAATTGCTACATTAATTGATATGGGAGCCTAATTTGAAGTCTTGTTTGCCCAAGTGAAGAAGATGTAAAGATTGTTTGTTTAGAGGTTTTTGCAGCCTGTTTAGAGGTGTCTTTCAAGTAAATCTTTAATTTGAAACATTGCTTTATGAAAAAGACAATTCTGTTTTCAGTATTCAATGTGAGGAGCACTGGAAAGTAAATGAGTGCAGTTTACAAATACCATTAATAGAGCTAAACCAAACTTTTAGTCAAACCCTACAAACTCCTGTATTTAGAATTTGAAATTTAAAATAGACTAAATTCAGTACGAAGGACCCTATGGGAACATCATGTACTTCCCTTCTGCTTCCATTAGTTTCACCTTGAACTTGACCAGCAACTCTGCACAGTTCATAAGGTGGGCAGAATTCAGGAAGGAGTTAAAGAAAAAGGGGTTGAAAAACCCTACCATAAACCAACACAGCGAATGATATCACAAGTAGCTGCAACTGAATGTGTGCAGAAAGAATCTCTGTTGAATCATGAGTTCCTATTTTTTATACATAAGCATATATTGAAAAAAATTATACTCCATGTAGGATTTGAATGTACCAAGCCAAGGAGCTGGCATTGCCACCACACTAAACTGGCATTTTACATTATAGGTAACACTATGAAAAGTGAAATGTGTTAAATGCTGTTTCTTTCAGCCATTAAGATTTCATCATTCTGAACTTCTTGTGCAGAGAAAGGCAGCCAGGCCTTTATTCTGCAAACCAGCAAGGGATCGTATCATTAGTCAAATTGTATCTCAAAGGAATAAATTTTCTTATGATGTTCTTATTTCACTTCTTCACAACACTCACAACTGGGAGATGTGGTTTCATTCCTCTGCCTCGAGTGAGCAGTCTTCTCAAAATCCCATTTCCAACTTGAGAATGAAGTACCTTACTCTGTCTGCCATTCCAGAATTCAAAGGAAAAGCAGGTAATTCTGCTGATGTTTTTGCAGAGTGGAGAGGCTTTATCTTTGGGGTAGAGAAGCTGTGGGCAATAATATCAAGGAATTCACCAAGAAATTGAAGGTACCTTATATTCATTCTCTGGTCCGTTGCCTTTTGAGGATTTTATACTGCAGAATTTAGCAATAGAAGTACTACTAGGGAATCCCATGGGAACTAGACAGGTTGACCATAATACATCAGTTCGTGCATATTTGGTTTTTTCTTCTTTTTCTTAATGTGTGAACTTTGTCGGTAACAACAAAAATTTAAACTTACTACATTGTTGATAAAGCAGACTACCTACCAAATAGCAAGACATCAGAGTTCATTCCCTTAGCATTAAACTTACTGCCCTAAAAGCTCAGTTATTAAAAAGGTAAAAGAAATGCAACTACCATCTCTTTTTTTCAACCCTGAATCCTTCTTTGCAGTTCTGCTCTGTGATCAAAGAGATGCCTGAAGTGCCTATTTTCACAGGATTTAAGTGTTAGTAGCTCAGCATGAAGCTACTCTGTCTTGAGTGGACACAAACCTCTCTGCCAGGCAGAAGACTCTCTTGCAGTGTCTAATACAGAGACATCTAAGCATTCTTGCTCCAGGGTCAGAAGAAAGGCTTTCCTGAGGACCCTGCCTTTGGCCTTCAACATTTTGAAAGAAAGTAAGATTGTGGTCTTGTAGCAATAGAATAGCAAAGCTCCATATACATTTTTCAAATAGAAAGGGTGATTTTATTTTAAAAGAAAATAATTTTTACTCACAGTCCTTTACATCAATGGGCATATGTCCAAATGGTTCTGACAGCTATGTTTCCTTGAGATGATGCAGAAGAGGAGAGATGGTAGCTGTCAGGGTTATATTATGTCTTCTGGATTGTTTGATGTTGATCATGTGCTGGCTTTGGATGTGCTTTTTTTTTTTTACTCTTTGTGAGCTGATGATGATTAGGAAGTTTTGTTTCTCTAGCATATCTCACCTCAATGAGTTACTATCGTCTGTTTACTCTTTCATTTACTATCTGGGTGTCATAAAGCTTCAGTCAAGTCTTACCTTCTTACCACTGCTTCCTGATGGTTTGAGTCTCTGAGACAGTTGTTCTCTTCCTAATTTCAGAAATGCTGCACAGCTAAATGGAAATGTGCCCATATGTCAATAATCTATTGATGCAGATTTCCAACTGTAGTTCCTACACCTCTTCAGGTGTTCCTGCCCAATGTTTCCACAGTCATCCAAATAGTGCCACTAGTACCTATTTTAGTGTTTGCATTACAGAACTTTTCAATGTAAGGTGAGAAATAATGACTCAGATAATCAAGTCACTTCCATGGATCTCCATTTTACTGTGAAATGAAGAACAGATATGGTTTCTAGGGAATCAGAAAAGATTATGAATTAGAATGAAAATGTAATTGCTGTTAGGCAGTCTTTGTTAGGCATTCTCAATTTTAGAGACTATAGAGATAGAGAGAATAATTCCATCATTGGAAATAAATCCAAAAGAGGGTGGAGTTAAAAATGCAAGCAGGATGAGTTTCCTGCAAATAAGATTTATAAATCATTTCATACCAGCGAGAGTTGTGTTATTGTCATGCTACTGTTTCATGAAGCAGGCGAGTCCTGGTCTCTCCAATTTTGCTATTGTGATGAGAGACAGTAGGTCTGACAAAAGAGCTCAAGTGTCTATTAAAATACTGTTATAATCAGTGCAATTATAACACTCATCTGGTTGGCAGTAGGTGCAGTAAACCCAAATAGAATTGTTAATAAAGAAAAAAAAAACTAACCAAAATCTCAAAAAACATAATTTCCTATGTTGTGTAAAAAACTAATGCTCTACTGTGATTTATGTCTAAGATAAATACTGGGAATGCAAAGAACACTGAAATTATTTCTTGAATATTTCTTTTTCTGCTTCCTAATGCTCAGCAGGCTGTTACAACTACATTTTTTTTCAGTCTCTCTCACATCTCACGTAAAAAATCACTACAAATTTATTTTCAAGCCTTTCAGCTCTTAGTTTCTTTTCTTTTTTCTTTTTTCTTTTTTTTTTTTTTTTCTGGAACATATCTTTTCCCTGTGCAGTGTTGTTTTGCTGATTGGAAATGTTCAGATAAATGCACTGATTTTAAAAATTAAGCCTTTTCATCATGCTGAAATCAGGGCTCTGTCATTTTTAGAAATGTTGATTTATTACTATAAACTTTTAAGAATAATGTAAAACAAAAATAATAATTTAAAGCTTCAGAGAACTTAAAAGTAAGATAGATTGGAATTTTTATTTTCTTTAAGATACTAAGTATCCTGGTTTGAGCTATAACAGAACTAATCCTGTCCAGTGGTTTTAGTTTTCAGCTAAGCCTCTTCTCAATGACTGCACTTTCCAAAGGTAACAGCTTATTTTTTACAGTCTGTCTGCTTCTAGCAATGGCAATGCTTGTTACTTAAGTGTTGCTAGCAAGAACTGGGGGGCAGAAAGGCTCTTGATTATACTTGCTCCAATGGAGACCCAAGTGTGTCTTGTGTGTCAGATTGCAAGGTACAGAAAGTAAAACTTTGCACTTGCAGGGAGGATTGTCCAGGACAGGTGGCCCTAAACTGACCAACGAGGTATTCTACCCCATATACATCATATTTAGTATAAAGCTGAGGGATCACAAGCATCAGGCTCTCTTCTTCAATGGCCTATGTCTGAGGAGGATTCTGTGTTACAGTATATTTTTCCTAAAAGATATAGAAATTACTTGTGAGAATAAGTTCAGGTGTGGCAATGCCACATCACCTTTGTTATGAATTCGAAAGTACACAAAAAAATATAAAAATTATGATTATTGTTAAAACTATAAATCAAACATCACATATAAATTGATATCTTTGAATTTTAGAGCTCTTTGAACTCTGAAAAAATTTGCTCAGGGCCATAATCTCAACATGAAAAAATCAATCCCCAAAGTTTTTCTGTCTTCTTTGCCTGTTTTATGGGCCAAATCTTTAATATTGGTGGAAATTTCCACCAATATCAATCATATTAGAGTTTGCTAAATCTAAAGAGGTACATTCATAATTTTTACCAACACAGTCCCATTTGCATGCTGCAGAAGAACATTTCTTGTCCTTCCTTGATATTCCTTCAAAAAGTCAGTCCTCTGCACAAAGTAAGAATATTTTGTAGGAATTCATTAGAGCTATTCTGTTGTGTTACATATAGTTATTTTATGCAAAGGTTAAGATGCCACACTCAAAGAACCTGAGCTTTGTGATCCCTAACCTATCCATATAGAAAACACTCACAAAAATTTATTGAATTTATTAATCTTAATTATATTGATTCATACCTCAACAAGGAAACTAAACATATAGTTAATATTGGTGAAAAAAAATTAAAGCATGCTCTTTTGTTAAGTAGGTCAGATAGTTAATGAGTTAAATCTAGCATCAAATGCACATAAATATATATAAGTTTAAACAAGACTTACACTGAAGTCAGCAGAACTGCTCAGCATTCAGATAGGTATTGAAGAATGTGGACCTTGCTCTTTTGGGATTAGATCTGCAACTGAAAAAAAGAAAAAAAAGCATGAGCTGCCTTATTTTTTTATTTCAAGGATAAAAAAAAAAAGTCAATTTCAAACCCATTGTATATTGAGCAAGAAATAAACAGCACATATCAAACATGTTTTCTTACAGCTTGCAGATCACACACCATGACAAGACAGTCCGATGCCTATACTGATCTTAAAAGGAAATATTGGTGAGTTTGTGGCAAAAGTCTAAACTTGTCAAGCCAAATTTATCACTTTACACTTTTTGCCTGCACAGATATTTGCCACCTACATAGAGCACCTGGTAATCTGTTCACTTTACTAATGCTAACTACCATTGCAATGAAGGTCTTAAGGACACTGTACTTGAACAGCTGAGCAGATTAGTATTTCAGTTTGTTGGCAGATGTAAAAATCCCCCAACTCTTGTGAGATAGCTTTTAAGAGGTAAGTCTTTTAGGAATATATCACTTCTAAGTGCCTTCAAGGTAAGCAGTCAATGACAGTTATCAGTGCCACACTGTATTGCAAATAGAGCACTGTGTGCAATAAAAATAAAAGTCCATGTACACAAACACTCTCTGTCTCCATCTCAGAGCATCACGTATCACTACAGATTATTTTAGTACAACAATTAGTAGAAAATTATCTGCTTTCCTACTGCCACCCCTAGAATTTAGCATATTGATATTTTGGGTAAAGAAGTAAAATGCAAATCCAAACTCAAATCAGGATAAGGACGTTAAGACATATTAATCACCATACTTAACACACAACATCCTGTGTTTACAGCACCCTGTGATACTTTTTTTCAGCCAAGTGGCTGAATGGCTATTTAAACACTTTTTTTTTTTTTTTCTGAGGATGGATTTTTTCATAAACTAATCTATTGAACACAATGCAAAAAGCTTCCTGAGAACAATTTCAAAGGAATTTTATTTTTTTTTCCTAGCATTTTCAGTAAATATATCTACTTTGTCTTCATGTAGGATAGAAATAAAGATTTTTTATTTTTTTTTTCAGCATCATAACCAGCATGTCTTGATTCCATAAGAACTACAGTTCTTATTATATTAGGAATACTCAAAATGAGTTGTCAGTGGGAACATACCCTGGGAAGAAGATGCTGCCCATTCAAGGTCAGCATTGCAGAGAAGGAAGTGAAGGCATTCCTCAGGTTATGTATAAGAAATAAGCAATTCATGGTGTATACTGCATGACTCATTAAGTGTATCTTGAGAATACCTTTGAAAGGAAGAAGAGGGAAAATTTTGTTTTGATCTCTGGGGAATCTTAACATTAAAAATGCAACAGAGTGCAGTACTTATCAGTTTGAAAACCTCAGCTGCAGAACAACTTTGGAAATAGGTATATGATTCCTGACATAAAAGTGTTGTTGGATATCGCTTAATATAATATAATTAGCTAAAGAAGTAAAATCCATTAATATTAAAACAACCTCTAATTTCGACAATTTCACCTGTGGAAAAAGAGATTACAATATGGCCATAAAGCAGGCTAGTAGAGCAGTTCCAACTCCCATTTTTTGTAGACAGTAAAAGCATCCAGTTTTCCACCTTTGCTTCATGTACTACCTCTAGCAGTATACAGAAGTGATGAGTTTTATAAAGGAATTTGGATCAAAAGAGTCTGATTCCCACATGCATACTAAGTGCAGCAGTTGATTTGGAAGCTGTACTATTTGACTGTTATGATTTTGTTGGAATTTTGTTACAGGTCTTCGCACCCTTATTCCTTTCTCTCTAAATCCTGAGTGATTTCCTGGCTCCCAAATTCACAAATAATGTTTTAAAGACAATGCTTTAAAGCACACTGACATAAGCCATTTTCGAAAGTTCATAAAAATAAATTTTTTCTGTACTCCCTACCGTTCCATATTGACAGGCATCATTATCTTGTAGTTTTATGTGCAGCAAGCTTTAAAAAAATAATCATGCTGATATGCAAGAATAATCTGGCATCTCTTGAAGCTATTGTTTAAATAATGTCAGTAGAGGAGGAACCAGAAGCAGCTGAAGAACGTGTTCCGGCACAGACACTGAGATGCAATTCATGGAGGATGGAGTTCAGTTGTTGAAGAGGAACCTTAGGAGCAAGGAAAATGATGATGTGGCATCAGAGTTGAAGCAGCTGCAGATGGGATAATCCAAGAGGACAATACATATGCTGAGGCAGGAGTGATTGTCAATAGGAACAGCTTTTCTGGTTATTTGGATGCCAATTCTATAGCATGTGTTTGCTTGTGTGCTGTGTCAATGGAGACAGTCACTTGACAGTCAGGCAGCTTGTTTGGGAAGCTCAGCATTACCTGTCTTAATCATTTGTTAGGAGAAAGACACAAGGTGCTGCAGGCAATGTGAACTGAATGAAAAACAAACAAACAAACCACTGAGAAATAATGTCAAACTAATCGTATTTTCAGATTTATTTTTCAATTTGTGTTGCCAAATACCAGCTTATTAAAATAAATCAACTACTATCAATGATTCCACACTCTCTCCTCACAAAGTTATGTTAATAAATATCCACACTTTTCAGATTTCTTTGAAGAAAAAAATGACAAAGATCATCAGCAAAAAAAAAAAACAAACCCTGGTAAATGACAGATCTTCAGAAAGAAAAAAGCCAAATAGGATAGTGAAAGGAGGAATAAAGGAAATCTTACTGGTGCTTAAAAGGGGGGGGATTACTTTCCTAAATCAAAAGGCAAGCTAGATATCACAGAATGTTAGGGGTTGGAAGGGACCTAGAAGATCATCTTATCAACCCCCCTGCCTGAGCAGGATCACCTAGACCGAGTCACACAGAAACAGATCCAGGCGGGTCTTAAGTGTCTCCAGAGATGGAGACTCCACAACCCCCCTGGGCAGCCTGTTCCAGA